>OENM01000557.1:0-75291 GCA_900239745.1 Rotaria magnacalcarata
CGTGTAAGTTTCTTGATCACTGATTCTTGCAAGATTTTTGCTTCCATCTTACAGTCAGAATCAGACAAAATCTTTTAAAAATGCAAATATGATGGATATTTTCTGATCTAAGAATACGATCATATGAAAAATCTTATATGAATAAGATCTTATACATATATTGTAGGATCTGATGTCAGATTTTTCGACCTGGGAGGGAATAATACGATCCATCCCTAGTCAACTCTCCCTTGAAGAACCCCAGGGAGTCCCCTGACAAATCCCCGGGGACTCACGACAGGGACTCCCCAGGGATTTCGCTATTTTGCGGGGAGTCGTCGGGGGAGAACGGATTAGGGATTTGCAATAATTGTGACCTACTAACAAAAAAACAGTTGATTTAGTTTTATTAGCGTTTATTAGTCAGAACTTTTATGTTGCCAGGGAAATGTATTAAAATAATTTTGCTGAGGAAAATTTACTAAAAATCTAGATTATGAATTTGTAGTTTTGTCATATTCCGATACTTTCGCAAAACTTAATCAAAAATTAGTCCTTTGATATAATAATTCAATAGTTGCAAGCCTAATTTTAATTAGTTACTTTCAAGATATCGACTTTTTTTGTAATAATGCTAGATTGAAATGAGCTTTGTTGTGTCTGATGATAAATAGTTCAAAATACTTTAATCTGTAGAGAATTGATAAAAGAATTTTTGAGACTAGTTTCACAGTTCTGCAACGTATGTTAACCTGAAAAAATACTCAATACAAATGGTGTAATTATTTATAATGTTTCCATTGAGTCCTCTAAGCAGGGGGGAAACGGCGGACTTTTGAACTTGAAGTTACTTTCAGTTATTTGAAGTAGCTTACTTTGAAGTACTTTTCAACTTCAAATTTTTCTGAAGTTACTTGAGGTTACTTTAGATTACTTGTTCCTACTTTGGGTTACTTGGGTGGTACTTTGCGCTACTTCAAGTAGTCTACTTTGAGGTACTTTGGCGTACTTTTCTACTTCAAGTCCGCCGTTTCCCCCTTGCCTCTAAGTAACATATACGTACATGTGTTTGCGTTCAAGAAAATGAAAATTGTTATATTTTTATTAAATATTGTAGTCATCAGAGAGTATTTTATTTATTCAATAGACGTCTATGATTGTTCAGTTTGATAATTGTGTCTAGAAAATGTATGCTTTTATATAACTTAATAGAACTTTGGTTGATGTGTTAAAGAAAAAATTAATTTTGTTATCTTATCATAAAATTATGAATAACATAGTCTTCTTGTACCGTTGACCTATGGTAACGTATTTGATAGACAACGAATGTCATTTAAATAACTCATAAAGTGCTGCTTTCATAAACTGAATATGTAAGTAACGACGATGTGTGACACGTTATGTTCTAGAATACAAATTAAAATTCTATCTATTCAATCGTATGATACGTCATCGGCGCTTGAAGAATTCTCTTGATTTAAAATTCACATGAATAAGACCTGAAACGAAGTCGAGCAGATAGAACACGTGTATTATATGAAGATTACATTAGAATAATGCATGCAAACGATGGATATAAATTCTATTTATTTAAAAACAAAAATTGAAACTGTCGTTTTATTTGACCTATATCTGACATATATTGTCAATTAATTAATTAACTAAATCATTCAATCAAAAGAAAAAATAAAATAAAATCACAACTAGATTATAGTACAAAGACGACTTTTTTTCCAACGTTTTTTCTTACAATCACTCTTATTCGTATTATCAATACTGTTCGCCGTATTTGTTTTTAAACGTTGATCTTGTTTTTGAACAAGTAAATTTTGAAGTTCACTACGTAATGAAACATATTCGGTAAGTGGAACACTTGAACCAGTACGTTGAAGTAATTCATCATTTAAACTGTGATACATCGATGCTGGATCCAAAGATAAAATTTCAGCAAGATGTACAAGAGCTGAACCATCAAGACGTACAACTAATGGTTGTAATGTCTCAAAACTACCTTGAGTTGCATCGCACCATTCACTAACATCATCTGGCGACCAACAAGGTACAGGACGCGTCATATAGTTACGCGATTGATTTCGAACTTCACGAGGACTCATATTACGTGATTGACTAATAGTTGATGCATCACTTGTTCGACTTGGTAAACGCACATCATTATCTTCTATTTGATCTAAATGTCGTCGAATTTCATTGACAATTGATTGCATATCAGTCAATGATAGAGATTCTATCCAACTGCCTTCAAGTTCACAGTCATGTTCAACAAGAACTGCTAACATTGGCATTGTATGCGATTGAAGTGAAATATATTGATGAACAAAATGTGATAAGTTATCTGATTTCATTTGTGTACTTGCACAAAAAAGACAAAGTGATGAACGATTAATCAGATGCATTAATGAATCAAATGATTCACATGATGATGTAGTAATAAGTTCAATTGTATAGAGTTGTTCAATGAGAAGTCGATCGCGAAGTGTTAAACATATTTCTTGTTGAGATTCATCAGCATTGAATATGCATATGAGATTATTTGATACCATTGGTGTACGATAATTTAATGTTGAACGGCCTAAATATATGCAATGTATTCAGTTTAAAAACAAATTTAAAAAATATATATTACTGGTAGTTTTGTTGTTTAACTCTAAAATTGCTAGAATAGCTTTTGAAGCAAGACGTACATTTGATGTAGAAATATTTGCATTGGTTTTTAAATATCGACATAGATCAAAACGTTTTTGTAATAATTCATTGATATTTGTCGATATACTCAATGAAAATGTCCATAGAAGTTCAGTCATAACATCAATTAATTTCGGTAAACTATCATCTTCATCTTGTTGTACAGATAAAATTGTATCAATAAACATATTAATAAGATTCACTTTTTTTGTATAATTTATTAACTCATCAGCAATCATTGTAAATGATAGAAAACTTGTACGCAATAAAAGAAACCATTCAATAGCAGTTAGAGCAGTTTGATTTCTCGATGATGGTGTTGTTGAATCAAATGATGTATCATTGGATGCTGTTGTTATTGATTGAAAAATATTTATTGTACGTTGTATTAATAAATGTACAAGTCTTTTAGATAACGATGAATCAAATAAATCACGTTGAGTTATTAATAATGACAGTGGATGCCAAAGACTACTATAGCGTTTTGTTCCATATAAAACATGTTGTACATAACCCAAACGACGTAAATGTCGTTTACCTTGTATTGTTGTTGAAAGTGTAAGAAGTAATGAAACAATATCATCAATGACATTCGATGATAAACATAATGCTTCAAAATGTGGTACAAGAAAAGCACAAAGATTTTCATGAATAACTGAATCTTTATATGATAATGATAAACGATGAATTAGACGAATGAGACGTACAATTAATGGTGATACATCATCGTCAGTATTCTGTGGTACTTCACACCAAATATGAAGAACTTTACGTGTCAATGGTATTAATTGTAATGTTGCTGCTGCTATTGATAATGTACAATAATCAAGACATGTAAACAGAAGAAATATTGAACGAATATGAATTTTTTCACTCGTTAAATTTTGTCGTAAAAACTTTGTTGAAAGTTGAATAAATAAAGGTGAATTCAAACAATCAAGAAGGCATGATCGTAGATTTTTAGTTGCTATTATATTATTTATTAATATCGGATGACTGAATAAAATAACTAAAGAATTAACACAACGAAATAGTGCATCAAGTACATCAGCTTGTTCAGCTTGATCATCAGATGTTTGCGTTTCAAGATGAATATCGTCTGGTGATACATGATCTTCATCGTCCTTTATTGAATTGAAAGAGAACAAAAAACATCTTAGGCGTTTTCTTTTTTAAAGAGGTTGTCATTTGAATAATCAAAGTAATATTTAAGAAAAACACCTGATGGAAGTAAAAATGAATTTTCATAAACAATATAATTAGGAAAAATCTTTTATTTTTCATTAAAGTTGAAAGATATGATGGTTGTCGACTTGACAACATACTTTCTAATACAAAAAAAAGCCTAATTTTCACCGCAACAAAAACCATTCTCTTTTGTCAACACCTTCAATAAACAAAGAAATGCACTTCAGTTTGATTGATTGACACCTCTCGAGCGCTATTCTTTGCCCTTATTCCTAATGTAGTATAAAGAATTATATCAATAAATTTTATCATATATTTTCATTTTGTCTTGTTTAGGTTTTATTCCATTAGAACCATTCAAATGAAAACAGACCTTTTTTTCGAACTATTGATGACTAGAAGAGCAAAGATACACTTATATATTTATCTTTGGAAACCTTAAAAAATAGTCTCATTCTGTTGTTCTATTTATGCGGTCTAGATAAAAAAAAATGAACAAGGTTATTTCATTGAGAATAGAAATTATATATACCGACAAGTTACTTGCTGCCGAACTGAATTGATCATCGTTTTCATTCATTATTAATTGTGTAATAGTTCTACATAATGTATTCATAAAATTTTCATCAACAAATAAATCGGTTATAACACGTTTTACTGTTTCTTGATTGTCGTTATCGATAATTATACTATCTTGTTGATTCAACCATTCTGATAAAAGTTTAAATAATTGATGAGTATAAAATAAAGCTCGATGTTCATCACCATTCAATGTACCATTAATTAACCACAATTGCAATAAACGTTCAGACCATTGTCGAATAATAAGAAATAATTGATGATTAACAATATTGATATCTAATTGTTCAACCGACATACATGATATGGATTGACCAATGAGTGAAAGAGATGGAAGAAGATATTGTGGTGGGCATGCATGAAAAAGAGCAAGGATTTCATCAAGGTGTTTAACAGGTGATGATGATGTTGTGCACAATTGACGAATTTCATTCATCGTTTTCCTTTTTTTTGCGTTTTATTATATTTGTTTCGAAATGAGTGAAAAAATAACTAACGAAAAAAGAGTCGAGAGACAAAAATGCCAGAAAAAGGAACGAATGTATAAAATTTTTTTCATTTTTTTTTTCTGAAGAACTAACATACGATTTCTATTGTCGTTTATATTTGCTGTTTAGTAACGAACGAATTAAGTTATACATATATATATATATATATATTTATATATGGAATGAAGAAGAATGGCGAAAAAAAGAAATAATACGAGAAAAGAATTCAAGGGACATTTCTAATTGAGTCAGTCATTATTGTCAAGTGTTTACAAGGTATTGTTTGTCTTTAGAACGAAAATTTACTTCGGTAAAACACACATTCCTAATAATAAAAGTTAAAAAACATAAAAAAAAGGAAATGCAATATTCTTTATTCTAGTCCTTTTTCTTCAGCATTATTGCTCTAAAATCCACATTTCATATCAGTATATTCAATCGGTTAATTAAAGAATACGAGTTCTTATTAAACTTCTGTGTTTGAGAAGCACTTTTTTTGTTATTTTTACTACAGATACTTATTGACTACGATTTCTTCTACTATAGACAACTAGTAGAATTAACAATTTTTTTTTATTGAGAACAAATTGTATTTTTTTTTGTTCTATTCAGATTTTATGAGCAGTCTACAGAGAAAGCGAGAACTTTATTACGTATTATTGTATATTAATCTATTATACTTTATTCAAAAATACGACATATTTCATTATGAAACGAAAGACCCTCGAACATCATAAAATCAATACTTGAATCGGCTATTTCTTTCAATAATATTTAATGTTCTATTGATCATCATTCACATATATGTATTTCAGAAAACAAAAACACACCCACACCCACACACACACACACGCGTATACACAAATAGAAAGAGAGGTGTACGACAACAACAGTAATAACACCACCGGGTTAGTAAATAACAAGAAGACAAAAAGAAAAATTATGAAACGTGAAAATAATATCTATACATATATTAGGATCAACCTGAGATTATGATGAAAAGGTTAATCTGGTACATAAGTCGCTGAACCACAATTTTGTTCGAGAAATAATTCGAGTTGTTCATGTATAAGTGATGTTGGCTTTGCATTCCATTCAAAAACATTAGATGTTCGATATAACTTTGAAATTTTTTCACGTGCCTTTATTGATGATGATCCACGTTTATTTATTTCATCATTGACAAGTATTAGAAATATTTTAATCGATGAACATGCTGATAGAATTTTCATATAATCATGTACAATATGGTATGGCTTACGTAGAATAATAATTGTCGCACAAGAATTTTCAATTAACCAATCAAGTTCACCCAGCATACGATCACGATGTATAAAATAAAAACTAAAACGTTTACCATACATATCTTCAAGTACTTCACCTATATTTCCATGTACTAATTCACTATCGTTTATTGAATAAAGTACGAGTGCATCGAGTTTTATTTGCAAACATGAGCGAGCTGCTGTTAATGATGATTGAGGTTGCTTAGATGCTGAAGAATTCGTTCGTTTTATTATTGGAACCACCGATCGACTTGTTGTCGATGTTGAAACTGAAGATGCATGAGATACAGGACGATTCAATACAAGATGTGGCTGTTGAACTTGACGAGGAGGTGGAAGTGGTGGAACAACTGGCTGTGGACGAATCACTGGCGATAGATTGATTTGTGAAACTGTCAATGGTATTGAAGCATAATCATCGTCATCATCGTTTTCAGACAATGATATTGAAACATCATTTTCCTGTTGTTTATACGCTGTATTCGAACTTAAACCTAAATGAAGTATTAAAAAAAGAAAAAGAATATTTAGAATTTCTTTTTCTTCTTCTCAATAAATACCTTTTTGTCTTGTTGAATTTATCAGTTTTTGTATAGCAGTAGTTGATGATGATAATGATATTTGTGGTGGTGTTGCTGATGATTTTTGTTGTAATGGCTTATGATAATGATTTATTATTTTATTTGTATCTCCATTTGATAATAATTTTCTTTCAGCTGGTGAAGGATGTTTAGCGTGAGTTTTTCGTCGACAAATACAACATAACATAACAAGAAATATTAACACAAGCGACGCTAAACTGAATCCAATAATAAAATAAAGACGATAATTTTCATGTACTAACAATTGAAATAGTCGTTTAGGATCAAATACATTTGGACTATTATGAAATGAAAAACTATTTTGATCAGATTCAAGACCATGTTCATTTATGTTCATCGATGATTGACACGAGTCAATATTTGAATGTTTACAACAATCTTCAACTGTAAGTGGAGATTCCATTGTATTCGATCGATTACATACTAGACCACTACCATAAGTTAATGAATTTAAACGTATATTCGATTGAAATTCTCCATTTCCACTATAAAATTTTGGTATCCATGGATTATCATGTAAATAGAGATGTTTCAGTTGAAACAATGTTGAAAATGTTTTTGCTCCAATAGTTAGAATTCGATTTGATGACAAATCTAAATCTTCTAGTTTTGATAATGTTGAAAATTCATCATTTGATAAATATTCTAGTTGATTATTTGATAATGAAAGATATTGTAATTTAGTTAAACGTGTTAAATTTCTTTCGACTGTTCTTAGTTGATTGTTATTCAGATACAAATGTGTGGTTGTATATGGTATATTTGATGGAATTTTATTTGAATAAAGATTCGAACAATTAACATAATTTTTTGTTAAATCAAACGAATGTTTACAAGAACATTCCAATGGACATTGATAATAACAATCACAATTATTAATATTAAATAATAATGATGATGAACAACATGAGCATGTTGATGGACAATATAATGTATATGCACAAAAACTATTCGATGAACTGAGATCAAATAAAGATCGCCTAATCTTTGGTTCAATTATATCTTGACACGTTAGATTAGGTAGATGTAACAGTTTAACACGCGCTTGTTTAGCAAGATTTTCTGCAAGTAACGAAACAGGAGATGATTGACTGGGCAAATTTAATTGACGACGTTTACGAAAATAATTCAATAGATTTGTCGATGGAGGATAATGAGAAGAAGGAATAGGTGGTAATGGTTGAGGATAAAGATTTGGTGGTGAATACTGATTTGGATAAAGTCCAGATGGATACTGTTGCGGTTGAAATGGAGGATTTACTATGTGAAACAAAAACAAAAGTAATTATATTTTAACCTAAATCGATACTTGAAGTATCAATAGAAAGAAAGAAAAAAACTAGTTGATAAGCATTATCTTGATATTTATATTCATAAGCCTGATAACTATTATTTGAATGGCGATTCAATCTTGTTCTACTCGATTAAGTAAGATATATTGCATGATCTTGTCATTCAAATAATTTTAATATCTTTTGCAATATTAATCTTTAGATGACGAAAATCTTCTATTGCCCTTTTTGAAAAAAAACTTGTTTGAAAGAAAGAAGAAAAACGATATAAAATGACGTAATACAACATCATACGTCAATCCAAAAGAAACATTAGATAATATTTCTTAGTAAATTTTGCGCAAGACAGGAGTGATAATATGAGTCCTTTTTTCAACTATATATATATTACTATAAACGAATATAAATACATACTATAAATAGATCATCTCTTGATAAGATCAAATTAAGGAGTCAGAAAAACATTGTATAATTAGAAAAAGTGTATCCGTTCGATCTAATGATATCGAAGGAAATTTTCTATAGAAATGTACTTTAAATATTTATTGAATCTTATCTAAAACTAAACGGAAACCATGGAAAGCGTCAGACCAGACAATACATTGTATTATAAACAGATGATACGATACTGGAAAAAAGACTGAATGATTAGTCTTCGAAGTTACCGAATAATAGAATCATTCGCTCAGATAGATTTGTACAAAATTCTTATCAAGACAAAATCTTTCGATTTTATCTAACAGAAGTTGTATGTTATTGTTGAGCTCTATGTTTTCAAACAAAAAATAGTCTAATATTTGAAGTAAAGAAAACTAAATCGTTTTTGAAAGGAATTGACGTTTTGTAATCCATCTCTATTTGATCAAGTCTTTGTGTTATGCACGAGAAATAAAAAAAAAAGAAACGTATTAAGATGTAATGTTGGCATTCGATCTCCATTGTGTCCTATTCATTCTAAAACTATTATCACGACTAACGACATGTGAGAATTTAATTATGTATCATGTTTATATTTCTACAGACTTTCTCTCTCTGATAATGTTTCATAGAAAATTGATATAGACATAGCCAAGTTTCTTTTCACTCATTAGAACTATACTGTTGGTACTCGCTGAGAAGTCTCTAAGATCTCTTCTTCGATGTCATAATCCGAATGCATATTGTTTTCTCTGCATCTCGCTATGATATGTTAAACAATATATATTAATAATAAGATAAATAAATCAATATGGCTCATGTGCTTGCAATAAATGAGATCATTAATATAAAGAAAAACAGACGAGAAAATTCAATTATTTCGGGAGAAGTTAATTATGCAATTTATATGCAGAGGATGTTGTCATTGATATGACAGTGAGTAAATAGAAACAGTCAAATCTATTTAAAATGTCATAAACTTTTGTTGGAAAACGATGTATTTGTTCCTTATTAGAATTGGTATAAAATAAAAATAATCATTTGTATCATAGACTACTTACAAATAAAAGAATTATCTTGATGTTGAGGAATTGATATATCATTTTGTAGTAAATGAAAAATGTTTTCATAAAGAATACAATTACATTCCAATGGATTATTATTAATATTTAATTCGATTAATGGACCACGTCTTTTTAGACCTGTAGATAGAGTAGATGGTAATTGCAAGGTTTTTAATTGATTATTAGTCATATCCAATGATATAATATATTTATCTTGAGTTGAAGCTGATGAAAGTATATCAAAATTAATATTATTTAAATTATTATTTGATAGATCAATATTTAACACAGGCAAATGATGATCATAGCTCGATATTGTGTGTGCATCATGAGGTATAGGAAGACGTGGCAAAGAATTTAAATTATTTGATGATAGATTTAAATGACGAAGTTTTTGTAATGGTAAAAATAAATCGTCGATAGGTATTGATGGCAATGATGATGTCAAATCGAGTATTTCTAAATAGGGTATACGTGTAAATGTATCTTGTTGAATATCTAATGGTGAATTGTAACTTAAATTTAATATATTTAATGAATACAAAGATTTAAATGATGTATAATCTAATGATTTAATCTCGTTGTACGATAGATCTAAATAACGTATTCGTGATGGAAATTTTGTTTTTAATACTTTTATATGATTATTCGATAAAATCAATGTTGTTAAATCAGGCATTTCAATTTGTGAAAATAATTTATGCAGTTGTATATCATTTAATTGTGTATGACATAGATCAAGATAAATTAAATTTGGATATGCACCAATAATATCAAAATTCGATGTGTGTGTTATCGTTAAATGTGTAAGAGATGATAGAGAATCAATGAGAAATTGTTTGAATAGAAATTTAACATAATATAATGATAATGTTGTTATTAATGTTGTTTTTAAACTTAACGTATCTATATTAAATGTACAATTATAAAAAATTAATATAATTGGATTTATTTCTGATAATAAAAATTTATTTTCTATCGTTGTATCGAGAAAGCGCAATGATAATATGGTTAATTGACAGGACTTAATTTGATTAAATGTTATATTCGATTGTAAACGATAGAATGTCACACGAGAATTATTAATAAAAGAACATATTTGTTCAGCATTAAAAAAATCTATTAATATATCATTATTGAAATTGTCCAATTCAAATTCAATATCATTAAACGATGGTTTTCGTTGAGTTGAATATTGTATTTGCCATTGATGATCTGTTTCAGATTCCACTTCATCGAGTCTTAAACGTAATAATTCTTCAGTATGCATTTTATTTAAATTATCTGAGCATATTAATGAGGTTGATTTTGATAACGAAGAGCATAGATTAGAAGTTGAAAAAAGTGGAGCTGATGATATACATTTACACATGTCACATTTATATATACGTTGATTGAGATCTTTATAATGACATGGATGTACAGGACTAAGTGTTGACATTGTTAATACTGTTGACGATATTGATAAGATTGATATTACGGTGGTGAGAAATCGAAAATTAATAAAGAAATGGTCATCATTCATTCTAGAAAGAAGAAAATAAATTGAAAACAAAACAAAATTAATGAAGTGATTGTTCGTTTAGCTTTGTCTTTTTTATCAATCTATAAAGTTATTAAAAATTGTTTTAAATTGATATTCTTTTCTAACCTATACTTTAAGATTAGTTGTGTTCGTGTGTCTAAGTACAGATAAGTAAATAAAATACAAAGTATCTAATCCGTTTCCGCCCATTGAGGTTCACACTTACAATTGTCTCGTAGACTATACCTGCCTACTTCGCGTGCTTTTTGCGACTATTTATTTTTCATATTCTAATCGAATGGTGTCAAAATGCAGTTGTTATTTGATTAAACAAATGTCAAGTCCGCTTTATTCTTCATATTCTCTCCTTCTCTCCCTCTGTCTCTCTGTCTTTCTTTTTCTCATTTTCTCCTCCCGATTCTATCTCACCTATTATCGGCATCGACGAGTATATTTCATTGTTGAACTTCTTCAGTGGCAGTAAGGTGTAAAACACATAGATCATCATCGTTATCATCGATACATATGAAAGCCTTTTTTCTAATTTTTTGTTGGAAGATGTAGAAGGATGGATGGATGTATGAAGGCGCGTATTGTTGATGAAATAAAAGAAAGATATGCACGTCTGAAAGAAAAGAACGCGTGTAGATGATGATGGTTTCTCCTGTTTGATTGCGTAACGGGAATAGAGAAGCAACAGTGTAATGGACAAATAATTTGTGCGCATATCGTGTGTGTGTGTGTGTGTGTGTAGGTCGATGAATGGATACATTTGATTCAGATTTCATGGAGAACACAGACTAATGAACCGGAAAATTGTCTCGCCACTATGTCACTCACCCCAATATATACGTATACATTCTTTTAAGTGAAAAAGCGTTAGTTTGCTTTTGGAATGATTAGCCAAGCAAAACTTAGTTGAATGTAGAACGAATTCATAGTAAAAAACTCTAATTTATGAACGCAGCAAATGAACAGAAAGAAAGAAAAGAAGAGATGCAGAGAAAATATCCAATAGACCTGCCATCAGTTTATTGATTCAACTAAATGCGAAATGCTTGCGCTGTTCAGCCACAAGCTAAAAAAGAGGGAGCGACAGAAAAAATAATGCATAGCATCACATCTCTTTCTCCCTCCCTCTCTCTCTCTCTCTCTCTCTCGCATACTCCCTAGTGTATACCAAACATAAGAAGGGAGCAGACAGTTGTATACGTATATATGTATGTGTATTGTTCTCTTGGTGCCACTTTATAGAAAAATAATGAGTATCGTAGTCGACGAAAAGAAAAAGAAATCTGTATAAGGAGACGCGATAAACGATGTGTGGTTTCAACTAGTCACTGACGATACAATCATCATGATAATAGTACGAAGTCCCTGTCTTTCGCAGGTGAAATGTGACGATTTAATCTTTCGCTCAAATAACTATTTTTATACATGTTGCAATAAATGTTCAATAAAACAAAAAGAAAAGAACTGAATAATGTTCTATTATCAACCTATCGCATACATCTGCGTAGTCTCAGTGTTGTTCAATAAGAAGAATGAATATTTGCAAAAGAAACACATATTTATGAGTAGTACAAGAAACAACAAATAGAAAAACATTATGTACATTTAGTTCAATTATAATCATAGAAATACTGATTTTTTCAATAGTTACATATGAGGAAGTGTTGAAACAGCACGTATACTATCAAGGCTAATACATGTATGAATAATGCATTTTTAGTGCATACACTTATAGAAAATGTTACGTAAAATTCGGTTCTTTATTTGTCAATTGAGAGTGTGAGTGAACATGTTTATCTATCCTTTGTTGACTATAACGTAGTAGTATCAATGAAGTATAAGCAAACGAAAGATGGTGATGGCATGCATGTGCCAACTGTGACCAAAAGTCAAAGCCAACTGTGCATTTCAACTCACGTTCTCTCGACGGCACCAAGCATCATGCGTAGAATTGAAAGAAAACAAAAGAGAAATGAAAAAAAGGTAACGAACACCTGTGGATAATTTTTGTCACGTGTGTGCGTATATATATATATATATGAATTGAATGTGTACGTGTTTGACATACTGCCTATGTAAAAGTTTGACTACATTTGTCATTCTATAAAATAGGAATCTTGCGCTTCTCTCTTTTCTGTTTTTCTTCCGCTGATCAATGTCTCGAAATAATCATAAGATACAAAAAAATAAAACTCAACTATGATTATATTGAAATAAGCGCGTGCCCCGTCGTCAATAATATAAAATGTAAGCGAGAAGAAAAAAACAGAGTACATACAACGGCATAGTTTTTATCGTCTTTCATTCGCATACTTTCAAGGTTTGTGTTCTATGGAATTAGACGAAGAACAAAAAAGAGAAAAAAGAAAAAGACAGTTAAACTCGATACTAAACGACCCATGAGATACACAGTTTTTCTTTTTATGACGCAGAACGAATAAATAAACTTGAAAAAGAAGAAATTTCTTGCACTGTTCGCTTTTTTTTTAATTCGAATGGAATTGAAAGAACAATCATCAAATAAGTTTTTCTTTCTCGTCTAAAGAAATTACACAGTTATATTCTCTATATTTTATACACATATCTGACCTTCTTTTTGTTGTCTTCTATTTGATGGGAAGACAGACTTGAAAATTAATTTTTTCAATATATTGTATATTCATGATACCTGACTTTGCATATGTATTGTATATAGGCGCAAAGCACTTACACGCTTCGTTGCCTTTCGTAAATGAAAAAAAAGCAGACATGTAAATAATATTAGTAACGTTTTGAAAGAGATTTCGTAGGTGGTGCTGCACTAGTTACTAATATGAAATCGATGACAATAGAACGATCATCAGAAAAGTGAATAAAGAACACAGCAAGTGAACACTGAGATCAATTGATTTGTCGCCGACATCGGTTCGCTGATCGCATGCATCGTTGAGTGGTTGCTTATATCTTTCCTTCTCGTTTCTCTTTACTTTTGCTTCTGCTTCTTTTTATGTCCATCACATTTGGGCTCGTTAAAATATTTTCTCCTTCCGCTACTACTCATTTGCTTGTCGCTGTTGATGTGAGATGTAAAAGAAGGAAATGAGAAGAGAGGGACAGAGAGCGACATAAAAATATGTCACTACTCTAATTTTACTTGGCCTGTATTGGCAAGTATGTGTGTTATGTTAAATCGTACATGATGCATGTGTTCAATCACGCACATCTGTAAAAAATCAAACAATACATAAATTATAAACTACAGAACAGGCATTTGAAATCATTAGGTATAATGACAATAAGTAATGATCATTACATGGATAACAAAAGTTACGATTTTTTTCATGACAAACATGATGTCTTTTTCTCCTCTATTATGTTTTAATGGCAAGGTTGTTTCCGTTGTTCGTTTGTCATCGATTGCTAAATAGGCATATGTAAATACAAGCGCACGAGAAAAGAAATCCCCAATTGATTAATTTGTATAGTGGTTTATTGTAATCGTGCCTCGATTATTGCATCATTTATATTTTTCGTGCACATTTTCTTTTTTTCTTTCTCGTATGTATATATGCATCGATGTACAAGAGTAAGTCATCGAATGTGACAGCCGCGTACCGGTAGTGATGATATGCACAGGAAAAGAAAGTATCTTTCAGTTAAATTATATTTGATAGCGCACAAATTGGCTGATGACATCGGCAGTATTCAATGAAGAACTTGATATGCTGATTATTTTCACATATATTGTATCGTTTTATTGGTTTCTTCGATATTGCTATATATATATATATATATATATATGTAATACACACATATATACATAAACTTGGAAGTATACAAAAAGATCTAATTTTAAAAAAGAACGAACTACTATAATAAATGTACGTGAGTAGAACAATGAGATTTAAGAGATGAGCGATTACGGCAAGTAGACTTATAAAGTGAATGAATGATTGAAAGTGCTTTAGTTTTGGGCACTTGAAAATTTAAGACGAGAGAACGAAGAAGAAGAAAAAATGCTGTTATTGTTATTGCTCAATACTTGTTCAAAATGTGAATCTACTTTGATCCTTTGATCATCGAACTGTACATTAATGGTTTGATCAATTGGTGATGTTATTATCGTGTGTATAAATGTATTTATGCGCATGTGAGTTACACAATCCAATCGATTTTTATCGGAATTCCAAGATAGACAAACGATAAGAAGAAAAGAAAAGGAACACATTTGTGATAAAATTGAGCTAATCGAACAGATTAATGGATGAAATTTAAAAAGAAAAGTTTAATTTTAATACACATCGCGTGTATATTAAAACAAAAAATTTAATTACAATCATAAAATTTCATAAGAATGAATGAATATATAACGAGAGACGTAATATTATTTTAAATTCACTTCATATTACATATTTCAAAAGTATGAAGTACTATTAATAGGATAACAAACCATACAGAAAAAATTCTTCTCGAATGATTTGTTTTCAAAATCAAGTGTAGAATATTAATTCTTACACGATTATTGTATTTTACATACTTGTAAATTTTTATTTTAAAGAAATGATTACTTAACAGTAAAGGGCAATATGTAACATAACCAACAATCAACTAACATCAAAGAGATAAGATGATGTTTACGGACCATCAACTACCATACAAGATGAAGACGAAGCAACAATAGTGTTTCTAATCAATTCAGTTTATCAATGAACTATTTAAATGTTCTCCTTTTGTATTTAATCTTTTATTCGTCTGGAAGCAATTCAATACTAGTGACAAAAACAAACGATTCAAAATTTCCTTTTCTGCCAAAGAAAACGTTAAATGTCATACGTTTAACAAAGTTCTCCTGATTTTTTTCCCTTCGTTCTTTTTCCACAGGAAAGGTCGAAGTGACGCGAACAAATGGGTGTCCTTGTGTTCTTCCTTCTGTAAAACATGTGTTCTTTGGAATGTTGCACAAATTGATTCCATGTGTTGTATCATTTAAAAGCATTATCATTATTATCAATTGAAATTTATATTGAAAAAAAGACATAGTTTTATTGTATACTATTTTTAAAGCCATCAGTTTTGATAATAATAATAAAGACGAATATCTTGTAAATAATCTTATTTATTTTTGTACATAATTATTGTCGGAGGTTCGGATTTTCTTTCGCAGTTCTCTGCTGTCATTATGTCGATGATAGAGATTGATTATTTGTAATGAAAATCAAATTATTCACGTCATAAATGACTTTTAGTGTCGAGTATTATCTTGAACTCCTGCTAAGCATCATACATATAAAATTAAAAAGAAATAAACGATCATGATTACTTCAGATTGATAGGAAAGGTCATAGCAATCGAGACGGGAGTTATTTGTTCTAATCTATCAAGGTCTTTTTTATCGAGCAATATACCTAAGACAATATTTGCTTAGGACTAATATTAAACATCTTTTTCCCACCGTAAATGAAATATGATCGATAAATAAGATTTAAAATTCTAATTCTTTTAATACTTGCCTATTTACTAAATAATCATTTTAGGTGATATACGTGTAAGTTCTCTAATTGCTTGTATTTATTGTCAACTAATAAGAGAGAACTTTTTCTGTGGCATAACCCCAGTCTAGATATCTATTTTTAACTCTATATCTAATTCAATCTTATCGGTAGTGCGCTGCAAGTGTTCGGTTAGTTAAATCTAATTCACCAGGATTAATTATTATCTAAACCCTATTATTATACGAATTACTTCGATTTTGTTAGTTATTTCACCGATGATTCTCTATTTTTTAGCCTAATCAAAATAATGTAGACTCTGCTGAAATCTAGCAAGGTCGTGAAGTAATTATGAATAGTCTCGACGTTGCAACTTTGTTGACCTTAGCTTGAAAATGAGGTTTCAGTAAATTAATTTTATTGAAGAACTCTTTTTTTTGTTCGAGACAAGATCTAATTTACCGTTGAATTGTTTTCTTTTATATCAAGGTTAATAGATAGAGTATAATTACCTAGAAAATGAACAGACGATCACATTTCATACATAGAAAAAAACCTAATGTATTTTGAAGTGACATAAAATCTTCGATGCCTAGCAAGATTTAAAATTCAACTAAATTTTCTTGTTTCGGTATTTTGATGATCATGATGAATATATTCATCTGTTCATTTCATCTTACAATTCAATCAGAATGTGTGATGATATTTGATGAAGAATTTCATTGATTAGTTATTGTTTTTTCAATGTCAATTTGTAATGAGTAATAGAGTTTTACGAAATAAAATAAATGTTGAAGTTTATAAGATAAATTCAATATTTTGGGCTTTTATGAATTTAACTGATAACCACATAACTAGTATTAAAAATCGTCGAAATTCGATGATGAACATTTCGATGATGAAGCTGTGGACTATTTAGTGAGATAATACTTATAGTTGATCTATTTATGCATACGTCTTCAGAAGGAATGCCAGTTGAAATGACACTGCTGAACAGAGACAACCACAAGTAATGTATCTATCTTTCTTGTGACAGATGTAGAGTATTACTATTGAGATTACTAGTTTAGTAGTGAAAGATGCAAGCGCATTTTCATGTAGTCGTATCTGATATTGATCTACACAAATTGATTGGTTATCCTATAAAATAAGTTTATTATTTCGCTTCAACGTAATTTGTGGATATAGTTTATAATATTTACATATTATCGTTATTTAAATGTTAATCAATTCATAGAAATCGGTATAGTACTGAATTTACTTTATGTGTTGGATTTTCAGTGAAATACATTATTCACATAAGTTAGGAAAGAATACATTTTCGACGAGAATATTTTATTAATGACAATAATGGATCTGTTACATTTGATACTCTTGATCAAATGTCAGGTAAACCATTTAAATCTTACAGAGAAGGCAAATAAATATAGGAGGCGTTTCACTCTGAAAAAAATGAATATCTATGGGACTAAATTATAAACAAACGATATCAAAGACACAACGTTACAATTGAGCATTTAAAGTATTGTTTAAGTCTGAGACAGTTTTAACTTTTCGAATCGCTATTTGGTTTGATGCGAATTCAAAAATCTTATCTATCAATTTATATAAAAATACCCCATATCATTCGAATGCGGTTACTAAATAAACAAAATTCAAATCTTATCTAGACATTAAAATACATTCTTAACATTTATCTTCCCGATGAAATAATGTATATTTTATTTTCAATATTTATTCCAGAACGGGAAAACAAAAGACTTCTCCTATCAGAATCATATTGGATTTTATGAGATAAAATTTTGTGTAGATTTAAAAAACACCGATACGATAAAAATCGTAGCTTATTTTTACAACATCTAAGTAGATTTCATCGAAATGTTTCAAGTTAATTTTGACCTATGCCTTAATAGTAATTTGCTGTGACTGTAATGAATTAATTCAGTTTTCTGGAATGAATTGTAAGGCTCTGAAATTGTTTCAGTATTACAGAAAATATAGCCATGATATTTCGAAGTAATATCTATGTATAATACTCTGAAACATTGTCTTTTTCAATTCACCATGAAAAATCATCTCGAGAGCAACACATTCTAGTCGAAATGAGACATTCACATCCATTCAAGATCAAAATCAATTGATTTGCATTTGATCATTGCTCTATTCCTATAATAATCAACTTATCCGTCGTTATAGCTGAGAAAAATTACTTCTTGACTTTGATTCTCCAAGGAACACAATCAAAATCTTTTCTTGAGATCAAACAGTAATTACTTCAATTATCCTAGACTAGAATGAAATTAAATCGAGTAAAATCCCTATAAATTTTCATGAAAGACTAGACTGATTGAAATAGAATTCAATTCATATCAAAATTTCAGATTTTATCGAGTAGTGCTTAAATCTGTATTGTGTATATGTATGAACTACGTATGTAGAAATTTTCAATCCTATTTGATTAAATTATTTAGTTATTCTAAAATTATTGCAACAGTACCGCTTATGCCAAAGCTTCCGGCTCCATAATCTGTTGTCACGATCGGCATATCTATTTTCATCCTATTCTTCTGAATTTCTATGGTTCGACCCTTGATTGTCACTGAATCAGACAGCAATTGTTTCGTTTGATTCAGAATAAATTTGACAAAGTAAAAAGAACGCAATATATGAAGACATGCATAATGACTTGTATCAATCAGGAAAGATACAATGACATTAGGAAAAATTTCACCAGTCGCAAGTCTGAAATGCCAAGTTTCATCATCTTAGATACTACTTACTATGTAGCTTAAACAATTTGAAATTTTGGTGATTCCGACTCTGACTTTTCTCTATCTATAGTATGTGGAAAGATAAAAAAAATATGATCATTATCCATCGTTTTATCGTAATGAAAACAAAAGTACACTCGTTTTTTTTTTAAATTTCTCTTTACCTATAATCAACTTGAATACGTTACAATCTACGAGTTGCTATTGATGAAAATGAAAGTAACATTTCAAACCGGGATAGATCTATAAATGGATATAAAAACGTGACTAGTTTAAAATCAAAACTTTCGATTTTCTCTTAATTACTAAAATTTAAGGAATTTATAAATAATATAAATTTCTATTGTAAACATAACACAGATTTTTATGATAGCAACTATGAATTACGCAATCCAGAAGAGATAATAAATACTTTTCCCTTCAACTGTATCTTGAACAATATTCCACAAAAGTTTAATCATCCATTTTTCAAATAAAATTCTTTTAACTGAACTATAATGATTTATTCAGTTACAAAAATGTATCTTTCTTCAAATAGCTGAATAAATGGGAGTAGCCATCAACAATTAAATGTCTGTCGTTATCGTTTTTTTACTATCGATGTATACCGCAGGTTATGGAAGCTCGAAGCTCTTCAAAAACAAAAGTTTGTTTCGCCAAAACTTCATCTACCAAGATTTGCTATGCCTTAATGTCGAAACTTGTGTATGAACTGAATATAAAATAGATAAAAATAGTGTGAGATATTCGATAACTATATTTTGTTATTATTAATAACGATGACATGAAATAGCGTTTATGATGTGAAAGATATCCAATGTAAACAAATTATATTCCAACTGATTGTTTTTGTCAATACACCAGCGTCCTCTTTTCGATGCCTCGAAATAGTATTTGCACAAATAAAAAATATTTTCATCTAATCCTTTTCATCTTCGACGTTCCATATAATTTTTTTTATCATCGTCAATTGTTAACAAGATAAAAAACTACTTTCAACTATCGTTATCACATGACCAAAACCTTATGAAAATATGCCATTATATTGTGAATCTATTTCATCGTCATCATAACTATTTACATTCCCTATTCATATGAAGAACACTTATGACAAATTAATTCATTTTTCATTTTTTTACTTCTTTTTTTGTCATATTTTATTCGAAACAATATCAGAACAAGCAAATAAAAATGTTGAAATGACAAGAATTCCTGCAGTGAAATGAAGTCATTAGAAGTAAAAACTTACATTTAACATTTTCATACAGACTTATTTTTATTTTTAAGTCGAATCAAACGAATAGTGGTAGTGGTAAACCACCGCTTTATCCTGCTGAAGGTGCAAACATGGTTATTGATCCACCCATTCCTGATCCATACACAGCTGATTTAGTTTCGTATGTAATTAAATTTATTTCGATACATAATTTATTTATTTTGAATTAGTGCCGTTCAATATGGTTATTATGATCGTGTTGTTGAATTAATTGAACCTGAACCAAATCTCGCATCAACACCTGTTAATGATGGTATAACATTACTTCATTGGGCAGCTATCAATAATCGTATTGAAATAGCGAAATATTTAATAAGTAAACAAGCGGCAATTGATGTTTTCGGTGGTGAACTTAAATCGACGCCATTACATTGGGCTATACGTGACCATAAAGTTAAAATGATTGTCTATCTTTTATCACAAAATGCACAAGCTTCATTATTTGACGGGGAAGGTAAAATAATATAACAACATTCATTTTATTTTATATCTAGCAAAAAATTCATTTTTTTTTTGATAAATATGAAAAGGTTTTGCATCAATACATCTTGCTACGATGTGTGGTTATACAGATGTTGTTGCATATTTAATTGCTAAAGGAAACAATGTTGATTTACTTGATAAACATGGTATGACACCATTAATGCATGCCGTTAAACAAATAGGAAATCGAGAGCCAACACAAGTACTGATTCGGTAATGAATTAATATTTCAAGGAAAAAAGCTTTCTTCTAAAACTAAACTTTTTTTAGACTTGGTGCTGAAGTTAATTATCAAAATCCAGTCAACAAATATACAGCACTTCATTATGCAATTCACGACGCGAATCTGGATGCTGTTAAAATTCTCCTTGATGCTGGTGCTAAAGTTGACATACGTAATTCTGATGTACGTTATTTGTTTTCGATTCAAAAACACTTGTAAATTTAATTTGTTTAGAATGAAACTGCATATGAATTAGCAGAAAGACAATCAAAACATCTTCATATAAGTTCATTTTTATTATCGCGTCGAGTTTCAAATCCTCGTTTACCAAAATGGCTACAGTTGAATAGTTCACATCGACGTTTAGGCACAAAACTTCTGCCCTATTTTATTTTAATTATGACTGCATTTATATTTCAATATACTTTGCCAATTATTTATAAGTTTATTCTTCTTTTTACTTTGTTTATACTCACAAAAGGTTATGCGATGTAAGTATGAAGGAACAATGAAGAATCTAATTCATTTTTATTCCTTAGGATATTTTTTGACGATAATGTTGATCGATATTTACCAATTGCCATTGCTCAAGCATCAATATTTTGTCTTTATGCTTGCTATTTATATTATTTTCTTGAATGTAAATTAGACATATCATTATTACTATGATTAGAAATTTAATTTTTATGTTTAGATGTACATGTTATATCATGGAGTTTTGTTTGCCTAATTATATTGACGTATTTTTCATGGAAAAATTATTATCTTTCACAAAAATGTAATCCAGGTGTTATTACGGATAATAATCGAGAACAAAATTATCGAGTATAAATTATTGTAGTCGAAATAGAGACATTCTAATGAACTTCATTTTTGTTTATTGTTTAGGTCATTATTCAATTGGTTGAACAAAATTTATTTAATTATGAAACTTTCTGTATATCATGTCTTGTAAGGCGGCCGATGCGATCAAAACATTGTCGCGATTGCGATAAATGTATTGCAAAATTCGATCATCATTGTCCGGTAAGTTTTGCGAATAGTTAGCCCTGACACGGCCACCTGGGGTTGGCGCGGACCCCAGTGAACTTCTTGTTTATGCTGCACTCACACCATCTCATATCAGATCACTAGATTCTAGATATGCTCTAGTGAAGAGTAGTAGACTATGTCAGCAGTATCAGCAGTTCATTGTTGTTCGTGGTTTATGAGATATACTATCCTGAAGTATGCATAAACGCTTGTCGACTACCTGGGATTCACCTGGACCCCATATCAATAGACTGATTTTTGCTTACTTTTTGGTTCTAACTTTTCTGATTTTACTTTCCACGTCTCTACTTTCGTTTCTTGTAAAATATTTTCAAACGTTCGAATCAGCTGTATAGCGAATAGACCAAGTAAAAACGTTTTATTTTTCATCTTAGCATATTTGTCTTTGATAATATATTATATGTTACTCAATTTGCATTCCATTCTCTAACTGCTATCTAAACTGTCGTAGTGAATAACGCGTTACTTTATTTCATGCCACCTTATTTCAAAATTCATATTTTCACAATAATAAACGGTTTTATTAGAAATCAGTCAACGCGCAGACTCAAACACGTGAAGAATCCTAAAATGAAGATGAAAACCCATACCATGCTTGAAACAATCTTACAGACGAGCTCGAATTACGGAAGGGGTTTACAAGGTAGCGCTGAAGGGCCAAAGAATGGTATAGAAATTAACAACGATTTTGATGATAAATCTGACACAAGTTAAGTCTAATTTGAGAACATTCGTTCGAGGTCAATAGTCATTTAGATGTCGAACCAAAGGCGGATACGATGACGTATTATCGTACAGTTAGAAATGTTTTTTTTCAATATACAGTCAGTTTTAGTGAGAATATATCTGTGGAACGCGTTTCAATGTGAATATGATTGTTGATGCGCCTGTTGCTAGAGACTAGGGTCACATTCTCACTTCAAGATGATCATTAGATCGCGCGCTATGAGTACTGTAAAATATTTTTAAAAACTCTGAGGAAAAGAAAATTTTACAAAATTTGTGAATAAAACAATAAAATTGGGTTACTTGTCTAACAGTTATTTATTCAATAGAGTCTATATCATAGACTAAAGAGTACCAACAAAGTATAATACTGATTCCTTCCATTATGTCAATTCTGTCCCTATGGGGTCCATACGGACCCCAGGTGGTCAACAAGTAGTAGTTCTTAAGGTGATCGTGTCAGGGTTAAAGAGAGATAATAAGAAGTGATTCGAATGGAGCGCCTTCATTCTTTCTGAATTTCTGTTCGAACATTTCCTCTCAAATGATCTCAGACAAATATTATCAGACGGTTTTAAAATAGCGATAGTTTTTCATAATATCTTTTTTCGTAGTCATCAATATTGTTGAGGCATAGAAGAGAAATGCCCTATTGCAATCGTAGAGAAATACTAAAATCTAAGTATGAACGTATCTAGATCTTCTTCATTGATTGATACTTACGCAAAGCTGAACAGTTTTCATGAGAGAAGCGTTCAGTCTCTACTGCCACTAGCTAGTAGTTAAAAAATAAATATCACTATTTAATAACGAACGCTTTATGATAAATGTTGATTGTATAATAAAGGATAGAGAAAATTATATACGATCAGATTTTATCAGTGTGAAGCAAGAGAGAAAAATTTTATTCAAGTTTGACATAATGATCGCTGCACAAAAACCTATAAGAGACTAGAAAATAGAGGAACAATCTCTTGCGTAAATGAATCCATAAAATTTCCATGCGACTGTTTTACTATCACACCAATGGGGAAGCCATTATGAACCGCATACATTACAAAGAATTTATTCTATTCTATTTCGCTTTTTGAAACTCTAACTAGCTTGTTTTTAGTGATAGAAATATGAGTACGTCCGTCGTGACAGAGTTTCTTAAATTTCATATAGTTTCCATTTAATTTCTTATTAGCCTTTTCTTTGGACAACATTAACATCGATAAAAGAAAAATTGTGTAGCGATTTACTGACAAAATATATCACATTTAATTTGACATATAACCTTAATATACAATGAAGATAAATTTAGACTTAACTTTTCGTTAATAGTTTAGAAGGTTTTCACAACGATTCAATATTTAATCCGTACGTTTATCATTTGATTATAAGAAGAAGAATTTCAGTAGAAAAGTTAATCTTTATCATTGTCTAGTATCCTAATTGAATAAAATATTATTGTGTTTTCTTTCGAATATCTCTATGTATAGTCTTATACTAAAAGTAGAAATGGATCTCTATTAAAAATGATGTATACTAGGACATGCATTAAAAAAATATATGTAATTCATTTTCTCTTTGTAATGATACTTATCTTGTCAACTATTAACATAATAAAAGAGTTTTGTTTAAATTTCTTTCAGTGGATTGATAACTGTGTTGGCGAAAAGAATTTAGGATATTTTACTGGATTTGTATTTTTTACACCACTATGTCTTTATCTGTATTTTTATGGTGCATACTTATGTAAGTTGTTTTTATTGAAAATTTTTGTATTTAAAAAAGAATTCTTTTTTTATTTGTAGACTATTATTATCATTGCAATTTATTTTCATCTGAAACTATCATAGATGGCATAAAAAAGATGATTGATTGTACACCGGCCGTTCTTTGGTTTACATCAATAGCTATTTTACATACTATTTGGATTAGTGCACTTTGTGGATCAATTCTTTATCAAGTAAAATAGAAAATTTTCTTCTTTATTTTTCAAACTTTGATTTTTGTTTTAAACTTAAGATTGCAACTGGTTATACAACAAATGAAAAGTTCAATGCTTGGCGTTATAAACATCTTAAACTTAAGGATTATAGTCCATTTTCATTAGGATGTAAACAAAATCTAGTAGATTTAATTAATCGACGTATACTCTGGTATATACCAGTTACTATTGATTGGACACGTATTTATTCATTAGATGACTTCTATCAAGCACTTCCATTAAAAATAAGACAAAAATTAAATATTTCTTCTGTTAATTCTTCAATGGGTTTAAACAATGTCTAATATGAAATCAAGATAGCAAGAACAGGGAGCGACTGATTCCAATACAACATACATAGTATGCAACCGTGTTTGTTTTTTTTATTTTACATAAAACGACACTCAGGAATGTAAAAGAGAAGAAATAATAAATCACCTGTATTGAGAGTGAAACACTTTTTTTTTACTTATTTTCTTTTTGCAATAAAGACGTTTTTTTGTAGTGCTGATGAGATTTAATGAAGCGATTAGTAGCGTTTATTGTTAAGAGGACTGCTGCTTTTTTCTCTATTAATAGATATATGCGAACTTGGACACAGTCTATTTGTAAAACAGAGTTAATGATGTGCCTTGAACGCGTCATGTGCACGACATATGATTCTTTTTTGGCTTTCTCTTAGTCATCGTATATTTGCATAATGAAAGTAGGACTTGTCGTTTTCTTGTGCGTGCATTTTTGTTTTTTACAAGTACTTTCAGTTTTTTGTTGTTTTAAAGAATGTAAAGACTCATGATGTTTATTGACACTAGTCATTCTGATGTGAATGAATCAAACAACTACAATATTCTTTGTAAATAGATTTTACTCCCTTGAGTTAATCACGATAGTTTTGATCATTCAAGCATATCAAATGGTATATTTTACTTTCTTTATGTTATTTTAGATATTTCTATAAGAATGGATCTTGGTCGATATCCACATAGGTCAGCACACTTTTCATTTCGTGATAATGTAAGACAGATCACAGAAAGATCTCATCAATTGGAAGCAAATGCAAGACACGCTATTCGACGCTTACCTGTTGTATTAAACGAACAACAAATAGTACGCTTAAAAGAACATACGTATGCTTCTGAAGGCATAACATTACTTGATCCATACATGCAAAAATTTTGGAGAAGACTGGTTGAATATTGTCCATTATGGGTCGCTCCAAATCTTATCACAATTGTTGGTTTAGCAATAAATATAGGTGCTAGTATTTTGCTTATGTTTTTAACGAATGGTGCTAAAGAACCGGTGAATAACATTTTCCTTTGTTGAAATCAAGAAATATTTCAAACAATAAAATTTTATTTAGTGTGCAAGATGGATGTATTTTTTTACTGCTATTGGTCTTTTTATATATCAATCACTCGATGCTATCGATGGTAAACAAGCCCGTCGTACGAATTCTTCAACCCCATTAGGTGAACTTTTTGATCATGGTTGTGATTCCGTTTCAACAGGTTATTTTCATTTCTAAATTACTCAAAGAACTACGTGATCGATTTTCATATCGATTTTAGTATTTGTCACAGTTGCATGTTGTTGTGCTCTTCAACTTGGATTACGCCCATGGGTAATGTTTTGGTGTTGTATGTCTTCTTTTGTTACTTTTTATTGTGCTCATTGGCAAACATATGTATCTGGAAAACTTAGATTTGGAAAGTACGTTTTGCAGAATAATATCCTAAACTATTTGATGTTGAATTTTAGACTTGATTGTACTGAAGCTCAATTTACATTTATTCTGGTTTATTTGATAAGCACTATAGATCCTCGTGTTTGGTCTGCAACGGTTTGTTTAGGAGAGAAAAAGTTGATTAAATAATTGTATTTAATTTCAATAGATGCCCATCATTAATATTGAATATCGTGTATTAGTAGCATTATCAGCGATTTGTTCGGCAATATGGAGTTCAGCTAATAATATTAATATCATATCAAAAGGTGGTTGTGGAAGACATTATTCATCTGTTGCTGTAAATATTAACTTGCATTCTATATTTAATATATATTCTAGTATGATGTTACGTTTTTTAAATAAAAGGGTTCAAGTATTATTTATCCGATTTTACCAATGATTTTTCTGATGCTTCTTGCTATTACTGCTGGTTATCGTTCAATCTCAAATGTACTGGAAGAACATACATCGCTTCTGTTAGTTTGTTATGGTATTGTATTTTCAAAAATAACGAATCGATTAATTGTTAGTAAATGTTGTTTTCTTGCTTAAATATTTCATTTTATAATAATATTTACTTTACGTTTGTTTACTTTATAGGTTGCTCACATGTCGAAAAGTTTACTTAATTCATGGGATTGGGCTTATGCAGGACCTATAGCTGTCTGTGTTAATCAATATCTTAATTGTTTGATAAATGAAGAAATCTTTTTCTGGTTTTTTCTGGTAAGCTGCTAGAGAATGTAAACCTTTCATTTATATTTGTTGCTCAGAGTATTATATTTCTCGGATTAAAAAGAAAACAAAACTAACACCAATTAACATCTACTCTTGATTTATGCATGCAGTTCATGTGTCATCGATAAATAACATTCGAATGACGTTAGTGTTCGCGGCACAATAAAAAAAAGAGCAATAAGGAAGTCTTATTATTCGGTCTCATATTATATAAGATCAAATTATTTTAAAATTAGTATTTTTACATGGAAATACATAGCAGCGGTGTTACGTTTCCAAGAAATTGCGATTTTGATGTATGCTTAATCTAGAAAGAGAGACATTGAATCTATAGAGCTCAACGAAACTATTCCAGTGATGATTATCTTTTCATATTTCGATAAATTACATGCAATTCTGTTGATTTTATATCAGAATTTTATTGATATCGATATAGATTTTTATAGATTTCTGTTCGGAGATCATACGATTATATATATAATACGTGATCAGGCAATAAGTGTTGTTTGAAATCTTTGGCTATTTCGTTCCTAAACATTGCAATGTACTAGATGTTATAGCCGAGTTAGTGAAATTATACTCATTGATCTTTAATTTTGATTCGAATATTAGTTGGAATGTAATCAGATTAAGAATCAATAGACCACAGTTAAACAAGATTTAACTATTCTATTTTCATGTGTCATATCGAATCATATAAACAATGTAGTAAATTAAATCTACTCTTAGTGTAATTGTAAGCTCCAATTTATAATGTATGAAAATAAATTCTATTGTTCGATCGTTGGACACATGTCAATAATGTAATTAAATTAGTTTTGTTATTTCTTAGAAATATGTCAACTTCTTCTAATATTATCAGGAAACAGTATCACATGTTTTTTTTCCGAAGATTTGCGCTCATAAAACTTAACTATAAGTTTTGGTATAGTTCAAGAATTTTCTATTAGATTAATTACTTGCTTTGCACGTCTCAATGAAAAATTCTTTCTAAATGACGTAAGCTAAACTATCAGTCTAATTGATTTGAATTATAAATGATGCTAATTAACACTAATGCTATATTGCTTTTGGTTTATTTAGATTTATAATCTGTTCGATTTACTTCGGTACAATATAAAAGTATGCCAAGAATTATGTGATGCCTTAAATATATACTGTTTTCGAATCACACCATCAACAGTATTAATAGCTGATAACTCTCATTAGTAATATCAAGACTTTTTCTATCTTGTTATTATTTATGTTTTTGTCTAACCCTGGCATTTCTATCTATTATACTTTGGAATTGATTTGTAATTTGACATATTGTTATATTGGTAGAGATATTTTCCTTGTGTACAACTTGCCATTCTAATTGTCTATTTCTCTATCTAGAAAAAAAATAGAAGAAATAGAACACACATTAGTCATGTATTTTTTTTGTTCATTCATTCATATAGTATATATATATTTTAAGATTTAATTTGATTATTCAATGTCAAACGATAATCAACCGACAACGTTCGAAGAAGCATTCGAACGTTATATTGAATATCGAACACGTTTTGAACGTTTAGAAATTGATTTCGATGAATTTCAACAATCATCATTAAATTACGAACAAGAATTAGAAATACAATTAAAAGAATTAGATAGTCAAAAACATTGTTTACAACAAGATTTATTTGTGGAGCGTACACAAAATGAACAGTACCGAGAACGTAGTGAACAAACTATAAAACAGCATGACAAACATTTTGATCAAATGCAAGAAGAATTAAATGCATGTAAACATTTGAAAGACAAATTGACACATTACATACGCGAATTAGAACAAACAAATGATGATCTTGAACGAAGTAAATAGAATTTTATTGTTTTTCTCCTCGTCTTTAAATTGTTTTCAACGTAGATAATAGAACATTACTTGATAGTTTATCAACGTTTGAAACAAAACTTAATCGTGCATTAGAACAAAATGCTTTACTAGAAAATGAACTTGACGAACAACAACAGGTGGTGTAAAAAGAAAAAAGAAACATAGATATTCTTATTGTTTTGTTTTTCTTCGTATTTTATAGTTAACCGAAACAGTTCAACGATTACGTGATGAAACTCGAGAATTACGTGAAGAACTCGATGTACTACATAAAACAAATCTAGAAAAAACTATTCATTCTAGTGAAACACCCATCGTTAATAGCGTTAGAATGAAAAGTATTCTATCTGAAGCAGCAGCTAATAGTGGCGCAATACTACGTAATTCTGATGTTCGAAAAGGTAACTTAGTAGGAATCTTCGTAAAATTTTACATATTCAAAAAAACAAGAACACGTACTAATTTATGAACTAGTTTAATATTTTTTCTCATAACATCAACACAAAATAGTCTTTTTCTAGAATATGTAAAAAGCAAGCGACGGAAGAGCAAAGCTAACTTTTCAGGAAACATCTTCCAGCCAATCCATGCGCTAGATTAAATTCTTAATCTTGCACAGTTCTACTATTAGTTGCTAGCACTAATAATTTTCTAATTCTACTTTACTAAAAACAGAAGCCTCTAATGAAAACAGTGAACATTATCTTTTCAGTATATATCTATTTTGTCAAATATTAGTATTTGTACTTGCTTAATATATTTTTTTTAACTATGAAACAGAAAGAAGAAGATTTACGTCATTAGTTGTTAAAAAAGTCATTAATATCTATTTACTATTAAAAACAAAATTAATGCCATCTTGCTCAGTTCTAATATTATTTTCCTGAAAGATAACAATTTTGAATTTTTAGACTCATTAAAATGTGATTTGACCCTTTCATCTTTGCCACATGATCAACAAAATAATCTTTCAACTCCTAAGCCGCCAATATTATCGACAACAACAGATTTGAATCATATTATTTCTACTTCAACTGATCCACAATTAATAAAAGGAAATGATTATTATCAACCACTATCAAATTCGACTCGATTAGAATCATTAAAATTAATCAACGAAGCATTAAGACGTTTTACAGCTCTTGAATCAACTCTTTTAACACAACGTAAGCAATCTCAAATTACACCATCCATCTATTCGACTCGTTCAAGATTTAATTCAACAACGATTTCACCTTATAGTAAACATACTGAGTCGATCGTAACTCAAACACATGCATAATAATATGTTTCGCGTTTTATCTCAGATATAAAGCTATATATATATATATTTATTTATTTATTTATGTATGAACATATATCTACTTAATTTACTGATAAGATTTATTTGTTTTAATTGTTTTAATCAAATAATAAGGATTATTCCTTGTTTTCTTTGTGACGACATTTTAGGCTTCTATAATCTATCGATTTATTTATTTATTTGGTGTAAAGAAAAAAAATTTAAATAAATTATGATTATTAAAAGTAGTTTTTATGAATGCAAGTTGCGTGGGTGGGTTTGATTTCATTATCAAAAATCTGGATAATATCACAATTGTTTTGTTTTGACTTATATTGCAATGAGTATAATCAAATATATGAGTGCGTGTCATGTCAAATGATGATAAAAGAGAGTGATGCTATTTCTCATGTAATCAAATTTGTTCTGACATTTTGTCATCATATAACGTCATCTATAGAAAAAATTGAAATAATATTTTGATATATTTTATTTGTTTTCAAATATTTTTCGACAAGTTTTTAAATTAAATCTCATGAAAATTACAATTCGTATACGGAAGCGCTACATTCATCGGCATAGAAATTTTAGCAAGTCGCGACAGGGAATTTATCTGTTCTCTCTCATTTTCTTCGTTTTTCTTTTCTATAACGAAGTCTTGAGTTTCTGAATAGATAAGAAAAAAAGAAGAAGAGAATATAGCAGAGTACAGGATTTGACATTTCTAACAAGAAAACAATGCCCGTAACGGGCGGTGTTGTCGATTCAACAAATATATCGGTGAGACCAATCGATGTGATTCCAACATCGAGGCAACCGCCAGCAGGAATAACAATGACAGCCGTCAATGCAGTGGATGATAGAGAGATTTTTAAAGTAGATTTCTGCTCTATGAAAATCAATGAAAAATATATTAAATTTGATTTATTTTCATTATTTTAGGTACTACATGATTGTATGAAAGATGTAGGGAAATTTAGACAATATATCTATTATATTGGCACGTCATGTGATACAACGAAACTACGGAATAAAATTCAAAAACTTAAAGATCGTATCAATCGTAATTTCTATAGTCAACGAGAACTTATACGAAAAGCAGCATCAGCAACCGCAACGACCCCGTAAGTTGATTCATCTAATAGATTCAATTAAAACAGAACAATAAATAAACATAATTTTCATATGAGTTATTGAAAAACTCATAGTTTATTATTTTCTTATTTTTCCTTAGAGCAAAACGAGAATTAGCAATGAACCGTTTCGAAAAATGTTTATGTTTTACATTGGCATCTATAAATTATTACGAAAATTTACTTCACAAATTCTCAATTCTTCTTGTATATTTTCCAATAGCTACTGGAGGTAAAAACAATTATTCGGTTTCTACTATTTGAAATGTATTTAAATGAATATTTTCTTTAATATAAGATCGTACAAATGTTGTTAATTTGGGTTTTGAAGATTCAACGATAAATGCTGAAGAAACATCATATGAAAATCATGAAGCTGAAGAAAATGAAACCAATAGATATATTGAATTATTAAAGTAAAATAAAAACTGCATCTAAAGAAATAATCGATCTGAATTTTTTTAGCCAAATACAAGTTCTTCAGTTACTTCGAGAGGAAATTGAAAAAAGTGATGTTTTAGAAAGCAGAACTCAAGCTACATCTTATTCAAAAGAATTCAGTTCGTATATAATCTTAAAGTACTACTTATAGAATTGATGTTTTTCTTTTGTTTCATCTACTTTCTTGAAGTTGAAAATATGCATAAATACGCAAGTGAAATTACAACAGAAAATAATTCAAACCGACTTGATACACCTCGCTATTCATTTCGTGAAGACTCCATAACAACAGTATGTAACTTAATTGTTATCCTCATCATTTGTTATTGTTTCGATGTTGTTGCATGTAGATTGAGTGATATGCTTTTGTGCTTATTTTATTTTTATATTTTTCCACAATTAAAACAACGAGTATGAAAAAGCACACCGAAAGCAAAAGGTAATTGTATTAGTCTTTTGCTTTTCTCCCAACATATGCATATCTATCAAGGTTGTGCATTTTCTTACATGTATTTCTCGTGTATCGATATCGATTATTTTTTATTTTATTTAGGCTGAAAGATGTTATCAAAGATGTAATAGACGTAAATTTCTATGTACATTAACTGTTGTTTTACTAATTTTGATTATTGTGGCCATTATTGTCACTGTTATTGTGACTACTAATAAAGCATCGAGTGGTGGTTAATAAAAAAATTTACGGTTAGATCAATGTTACATTTTGCCGCCCGTTTTCAATAGAACAAAAATATACAATACGAATTTTAAAAAAATTTTATGAATAACGAACTTAGTTTTATTTTGTGCTCGAGCAATCTTTTTATGTGTATAAATATATATATATATATATATATATATGTATGTGTAAATCCCGTCCAATGTATTACAAATTGTTTAGTTCTATTTTGAATTTCTTTAAAAAAATATGCTTGCTTGCTTTTTATGCATATACACTGCTAATTGGTGTTATATATTTCAGATATACTGATGATAGGATCAACAACATCTCCTATTATTATTCCGGTTTCATCTATACTTCGAGTTCTAGGAAAAAATTATGATGAATCGATTTTATTAACATCAACATATAATCAAGTAATTGTGTGATTTTATACTATTTTTATCTAGCGAATGATATAAGAAATAGAACAGAAAACAGATATTCTACTGATCCTAGCGTGTTTATTAAGCTGATAAATTTCGCTGTTTGATCTATAATAGGCGTATTTATTTTTCTAAGTAGAAACATCACATAGTTTAGCATGTGATATTTTATACATATGAAATCAGATCCAAAGTTTATTTTTACTTTTTATAAAAAAAAAACTTTATTTATATATTATTTATATTAGGACAGAACCAAAAAAGAAAGGAAACATTGGCTTATATATATATATTTCGACGTTTGTTACTGTGTCTTGACTCAAGGACTTCTTTATGTTCTGTAATATTCTCTACTTCCTGTATTATGTATTCGTTGATTGTAATAGAATGCAAATAAATAGAATTGTTCTATGGTAATTCAAAGAGAATAAAGAATATTACCGAAAACATCTGTGACCTCGAGGGATAAGAAATAAGCACAAAGCAAAGTATTACGTTATCGAAGCCGCTAATATTACATTGAAATGTTTCCCTGATGCGTGGTACTATTTTGTCTATGAATTAGTATGAAGTATTTTATAAATAATATTGAAAGTGATATTTTGAAAAACTTTAAAATAATATCAACTGAATACAAAACTTCTATATTTTGATTAAATATCTGATAGATGTTTGAACGAAGAGAATAAAATTAAAGAAATTTTTTAAATAGTTCAGTTTGCTTTAGTCTTTACTACGTGAACGTCGACATCGTCTCTCAAATATAATTGATAATCAAACTGGTATACAACAAATAAATTCTTCACTCTATCATAAAATATCCGATCGTTTAAGCACAACACGTACAGATCAAGTATGCGTTTATCCAAGACGATCATATTGTCGTCATATAAGACATAATCCATATCTATTAGCATTACCACAAGAATCGAAAATTCCTAAAATTGATATTATGAATACTAACGTTGAAATAATAAATTCATCTGAACAAAAATCTAATGAAACTGAAATAAAAAATGAAACAATCACAACGAATCATGATGATCAAAATACTATACCCGATGAATATATATCAACAAGTAAAACAACGAAACGAAAAAAAACTATGAATCATAATTGTCAAAATTGCAAACAAAAATTTAAAAATAAAACTCAATTCAATTTACATATAATTAAATGTCAAGATGAAACTGAACAAAAGTAATTTCGTTGACATATTAACAAAAATTTATATTTTTTTCTAGTGAACAAATAACTCGTCGACATTATTCTAAAAGTGAATCCTTATTAGTGTCATTACTTAAACAAGAAGCAATTACAGAGAGAAAACAAGACATCCAAACAAATAATATATCACCATCAATTACGATAACACAAACATTTGAATCTTTTGAAAAAACAACGCAAATTGATAATATGATAACGATTGACTCCAATAGTATACAAATTAAATTAGAAAAAAATGATGTTGATTTTATTTTAAATGATTCAGAAATACTAAAGAAAACAATTAGTAAAGCACAGGTATTTATATATATATATATATGAAAAAAGATTCATTTAGTTCTTTGTTGTTTCTTTAATGAATTGATTTGATGAGAGCATTTAGCTAAGTACTAACAAGTACTTGGAATAATTATGAATAACAGTTCTTTTCTTTTCTTGGTGTGCGCCCATGAGAACTGTGATTCTTTATAAGTGAATCTATATTTTTATTGAATTTTACTGCCAAATATTATACGTTTTAATTATATATGAAGAATATTCTAATGCGTAGAAGAAACCTCATATTAATTTTAGTTAGAAAAGAAACAAAAAAAAAAATATATAGATTATGAATTTTATTTTCGAAGATACTCTAAAAGGTTCATTATTTTTACTACTGATTTTGAGTATAGGATTGATTAAGAAGACCGTATGTCTTTTCAACGATAATGAGATATAGAAGGGTTCGAAACTAATGAAACACTGAGAATGTATTCTCTGCTTTTACGTCATAGACTGGCAGTTATATATGAAATTAAAACTATGCGACACAGCTTAGATAATATGTGTATCATAAACTATTAAACCCGAAAGTTTCCAAAAATAAAAAAACAAACATCTGAGTTATCCTGTCATGCATGCTTTTATAATTGTCTTAGAAGTTATCCAGCATAAAATAATAGTCAATTAAGTTTTGTTTTATAATGCCGCGTCTTCGAGCAGTTTTAACATGCCACAATTCTAAAGAAAAATATTTTAAAAAAAGAACAAAAGATAGACACACATTCGTACAAGAGATTTTTGTAAAATTTTCAATAAATACTGATAAGCAAAATTTGTTTTCTGTGTGTGTCGTGATGTTTTTCTATACATGACATTTAGTTATCGGTTCAGAAAGAAAAATTGAGACGAGTCATTTACTTGCTTCCTTTAGGCTATCTCGTAGGTTTTCTTCTGTTATTATACTATTGATGAATTTCATTCATAAATAGAAAAAATGATAATTGCTTCAATAGTTTTTTAACTAGAAAGCTTTGTTGTTTGTCTGAATTAAAAGAATAAAGATATTCTTTGTTTAGTAGAAAACCATTAACTTTTCTAAGTTAGTAATGTATGAAACAATATCATCTTGAAAAACTCGGAAATATTTTTTTGAATTAAATCATTACCATACATCTTATTTACAAATCTATAAATGACCTTTACAAACAAAACATGTCATGTCGTGTAAAAAGCAAGGAAAGAATAAATTATAATAACATAAAATAAATTATCTCTTACAGATTTTGTTTTTCTTTCAAGGCTAATTAATAATCGATTTTCTCGAGGACTTTTTTTTCAACTGATAACTTCAGTGCGAAGTTGTAGTTTATTGATTATTTAAGTCTATTATGCAAATAAATGCCGTTGAAGGATATATGCCATTAGTGTTTTTTTCTTGATTTATTATTATTAGACTAAACTTTGTGCCTTAAGCTTGATCTAATGTGGAACGTTAAATGCAGTAATTTATCTGAATTTCCACCGAGAAATGAATAGATTCCACAATTTTTATGGCCTCATATAAACGTCAGACGGCACAGATCAATTCGTCTTGATGTAAAACAGTTGAAGCAGGTCTACTCAGACGATAGACTATGATAACCAGCGTACTAGGAGTTCGAACGGAAATTTTCAGTTGAAAGAATTTCTTCGTTGGAGAGAAAATAAATATTTCCTCGATGACACTAATGTATGGTTTTGTTTTGGAAAGTTTCTCGGTCTTCTCATCGTTGACACACTCTAAAGATTTGTAAAGAAAATTAAATTTTTAATCCGTTCTAATCCATTTATAATTAAAATCAAACACATCCGAAGAAGAAAATTAATTCTATCCATGAAAACATTGCCAACATAGTTTATGTATATTAGCAGTTGTTCGTTCAATGATATCTAAAATATAACATAATTAAACTAAAAGAAAAAACAACTTCTATTATGATAAACAACGAAAAAAACTTTTCTTTTCCATCAACTATTAAATAATTAGTATTTATTTCATTAATTTAGTCGATATCGTCTTGTCAATCTCAGTCAAAACCATTATCAATAAGAGTTTGCACAATATGTGGCGAGGGAAATATAATTAGTGATGAATTAATTAAGTGCTCGACATGTCAGAAAAGTATGCACGCATATAAATGTCTTAGTTTTGAAAATAATAAAATTTTAAAAACAATTAAAACCTATTCATGGGAATGTGTCGATTGTAAGAAATGTATTCAATGTGGTACAGTGGAACATGATGACGAATTACTTTTTTGTGACCATTGTGATAGGTAAAAATTTCATAACTACAAAAAAAGGATCACATATTTTGCAATTTTTTAGAGCTTATCATATGGATTGTTTAAAACCACCATTGAGTGAACCACCACCCGGTGAATGGTATTGTCAATTGTGTGTATAATTGAACAGTAGACGAAAATTCAAGTGATTTTAATTTTGCTCAAAAAAAACCAAAGCTTTAAATCAATTTATTCTATAAATCGGTGTTTTTTTTCTTTGTTTTATATTTGTGATGATTGATAATGAGTGATATTTTAGGTATTTTTCCGGTTTGATTTGACGATTGTTTTGTTTTGCGTTGTTTTATTGAATTGTCAGATAGAATTTATTTTTTTATTGCTTTCAGATTTTCTCTTCTAAAAACAAAAACTAGATAATCAAAATGATTGAACGATGTCTCTATATATTTCCACTTTCAGTTTGTTTACTTGTACCAATTGCTTATTTTCTTTCGTAAGTAGTTCTGTTTTGAAATCGTAACTGATTGTATTCAAAGAAGACATCTTATTTAGTTTTACTGTCGCAGTTAAACTTGGGCATTCTAAATTTGAATTTCCATTTCTAAGGTAGAAATTTTGATTGTCGAATGATATTTTTTCATGAAAATTTAATTAGTCGTTCATCTACTGATTCACCAGAATCATGCATTTTCTCGCAAATCATTAACTTTGCTTCTTTTGTTCGTAAGTACATTTGAATCGACAATAACATCATTATATAGAAAGAAACTTTTTTTATTTCTAGTTTTCATTACTATCTATATACGTTATCGTCAATTGTGAGTAAAGATTTAAATTAGTAGGTAACTTCGAAAATCCAGTTTTTGTTCTTTTTAAGATCTCAACTCATTCGAAATAATCCAACATGCGGCAAAAAATATTCTCAAGCAAATTTTATTTTTTTCATTTGTGGTTTAACAGCTGCATTTAGTTTGAGTATTATCTCAAATTTTCCAGTTAGTAAACGAATAGTATTTAATTTGATTGATATTATCATTATTATTGTTTTTATAGCATGCTAATGTATTTCCTATTCGATTGTTTGCAACCTATTTAACATTTACTGCTAGTGTTGTGGCACTCTACTGTGAAATGCTTTTATCATCCTGGATTCGACCATTATTATATTCAAGTCGAGTATTACCAATTATTCGAACTATAATTACAGTTATATCAACTTTGGCACTTCTTGCATGTAAATATAAATTAATATTAACAACAAATATTTATACTGTATACAAAGATTTTGCTTTTGCTTCTCTGCGGGATTCATGTTAGTGTGTGAAAAGCCTTCGCTTTTTCCGTTGATGTGACTTGTGCATAATAGTTATGATTGATGACATGTATATAGTGAGTAGTCATATTTAGTTTTCTGGGCGTTTTGTTTTTAGAGGGATTAATGAGTTTTCTACATGGTCGTATTAGAACGCGACAAACCAATGATTTAAACTAATTAACAACATTTAGATTATGTCAAAACTAGTTCCGAGTATGTCATATGTTTTTATTAATAACATCGTGCAATACTAATCATATAATATCGTATTGACGACATTCGAAGAGTAGTTATTAGAATTTTAACATTATATGATTCTTTTTCAACGAAAGCAAGAAACGACTACCTTAACTTCTTATCTGTTTTGAATACGTCGTTTCTGCGATGTAGATAACTCGACATATGTTGGTTATTCCAGCTGAATATTAACCAGGAAGTAATTGGCGAAGTGCCCTCAAACCAAAATGAAGTAAACATCCGAGAAGTTCGGAATATCACAGACCGCATCGATGATTAAGTTTCTCAGTCATATCCAATTCCAAACCAATGTTCTCTATAACTAAAAATTCAGAACAAGCATTTTTCTACTATTGAAAATCAGATTTTCAAACTGCTCATTTAGTTATACGAGCATTTATTTGTTCATTTATATCTGAATACTTCATCATGTCGCTTGTGAAAAATAAATTGAAGTTTTGAAAGATATAAGTATGCTCAGAAGAAAAATTGAATAGAAATTAGTAACTACAAGAGATGGCTTCAAAAACTACAGTGAAAAAGTGTCAAAAAGAATGCACCGATTCAAAGATTTTCTTTTAATTAACACGCATGTAGTGAGAATGATTATATATTTTTTGTTTTGTTTTTGTCACGTCACCAATACTGGACTTTTAGCGACAACTTCCTCGAACAATAATCTCTAGGGTTGATTTCTTCCAAGATATCTAGAAGAACATGACATATATGAATCGTATTAGAACCAGCTCTATGACAGTTATTATCTCGGGGTACTGGGTATTTTAATTTTTCACAATTATATCGGTAAGGAACGATTTTATCACTATAATTGAAATGAATTATGATGACTTACAGTAACAGATTAGGATATTGCTAATATACTTCTTATAAATCATAGTTTTCATGTCAGTTATAGAGAAAAAGAGTTTATATTGAGATTAATGTTTACTTCATAGATTAAGTAATGTTAAATATAATCGAATAGGTGAATGCGATTGATTGATTTTATTACCTTCGATTTTATAATATGGTAAATTATTCAAGATTTCTATACGTATGAATAACTACATTTTTCATTTTTGAGTAAAATTCGAACGTGCATTAATCAAAATTGAATCGATGTCTATTCAATTAATAAATATTTAGCAACAGGAATTACTAATAATATACATTTCATATAATTGTCAAGGTAAAAATTGATGATAAAAAAGAAAAACATGACGATGTCACAAAAGCTTAACATCGGTAATTATTTCCTGATGTTACCCATAATCACATAGTTATCAGGAGGCATGCATCTTTTGTTCGAAGAAATCTATAGACTAGTAAGACATTTATAATAGGCATTGTCTTCATGATAACATCAGTTCATCTTTTGACTTGTATTATTGACAAAATTCGAAAACAAAAAACAATCATTAGTTCATTTTTTCGTTTAGTTTTTGTTTTTCAAACGATTACTGTTATCAAGTATGATAATGAAAAAAAGATCTGGACTCCAACAAGTCCTGTATGTATATTTAAGATTTTATATGTGATTGAAATAAAAAATAGACATAATTTCTTTTTTTCCTCCTTCAAATCTATAGGGTTGGATGTATCATTTAAGTAGTATTATATCAACATGGATCTTAACCATATCTCTTCTTGTCTACACTCTCACACTGATATTTGATTTTCGTCGTATCAAAGTTATATCTCCAAAAATTTTTCTTACAGATGATATGATAGATGATCAAGATTAGTTTTTGTATATATACATAATCATTTTTATTTGTCTTTTTATTGTATATACAGATAGCAGTGATTTTGTGAAATTTTTTGTTTGATTTCCATTAGTCTCTCTTCATATAATGCATGTACATACAAAAGAAAATGGGTGGCCTGTCTTTTCTTTTACTATATAGTCTATGTGTTGTTTGTTTAATATATAATATCGTTTTTTTTTAAATGTCGTTTTCTGTATCGAAATAAAATTCAAATCAAATAAATCAAGAACAAATCAAAATAAGTATATATAATTATATGTGTATGTTGTGTTTGTTGTCATTATGAAATTTGATAAATGATGAATATGTTCCCATTTTGTAGATTGGGGTCGTATTTTAATTAATAATCAAATTTATGAAAAAGATTTCAACGAAACAAGTAAGATAGACATTGTATTACTTTATGTGTTCTATGTATGTAAAAATAAACAAAAATCAACGAGTAATAATTTTCAGTAAAATTTTATGATCCAAAACAACTTCTCTCAATTAAAATTATATGAAAACTACCATCAGCGTTACAGAAAATATAAGCCTATAAATAACGACCATGTTATTATGAGATGAGAATGGGTGACAACAAAGTGATAGTAAGAGGAATTTCAAAGTCGTGTAAGCTTATATCATAATGTTTCCGTCAGTACTATTTCAATGGGAGAAAATAATCTTGCTTAGTGTTTTTCATACAGCTTGAAGATGGAAGTTAATTATAAATGATATAAAGTATTATCATAAGTTTCTAAAAAGGGAAACTTTTTCAATTATTATGTGAGTTATGTTGACAATGAAAAACTTGCTCTTGTTTTAATTGCAATGATTAGCAATGCAAATCGTCTTGCTTTTCTTAACGTACTTAAAAAAAAAATAAACATTCAATGCGGAAATATTCAGTGGAACCTTTTGTATTGTGTGCAGTACATTATTTATAAAGCTGCGTAGACTTTTGCAGTAAAAATAAAATACAGTAAATGAAATTCATGTTTTATCAGTAAGTATTAACTAGAGATCTCAATGCGCGGTTATTGTCGTGTGAGCGATCGATGGAGAGTTACGCACGTTTCAGACCGATTGCAATTTCATTTCTACAGATTAATTGTTATAAAAACTTAATATTTTGTGGTAAAGTTTAAAAACAAAAAACATTTCATTAAAGTATTCGATTTTAATCATTCGCTACACATCAATATGTGTTTAGAATATATAAGAATAGTTTGAATATTGACAATCGAAATTTTTTTGTAAGTCTTTCTATTGCATATTAACAACGTTTGTAGACTACTTGTCACAATATATTATTATGAGTATTTACTTGTTGACACTTTTCATAAAGAAAATGTTTCTTCTTAATACAGAGATACAATATGCCTTGACATTAATAATCATTAACACTAGATTAAGTTTGCCAAGTGAGTAAAACAGAAGAAAATTCACATATACTTCCGTTGATCAGAAGATATTCGACATGATATGAACAAATAGCTAAAAAATGATTTTTACGACTCAAATAATGATGGTATTTCGAATGAATCATGACGGAATCTATTTTATAGGTTGGCAATGACGTCAATTTTTGATAATGGTACTTTGAATATATAGCTAAATGTTGACATATACATATATATTAGAAGAAAAACAACATTTCATTGCGAAACGTTTTCGTGACCAATAATATTCATTAAAAATCCCTCAAGATTTGCATTATTATAACGGTATTATTTTCTTTAGACTAGCGTAAGTATAAATTATGGTCAGCGAACTAAATCATAAGAATCGTTGTTTTTTTGTTGTTGAAGACTTCGCAAAAACAGGGGTCTTGTTATTTTTTCATATTCATTTGTAGCGTTTCGTTGAATGACCACATGCAGCTGATTGTCTGCATCTCGTGAGACTAGAATACAAAAAGAAAAAGAACGATTGCAACATGTATGCATGCTAAATTCTTCCAACTGTGTTAATGAGATCAGTGTCTAGCATGCCTCAGTTGTTTCTATTGAACGCTACGCTTGTTTTCTCCTTATTTTATGAACGCGATTCAGTAGTAGGGGTATGGCAACTCCCTAAATCTGATCTGAACTGTTCAAGCAGATCAGATCAGATTCTGAGAATTGGTACACCCCAATTCAGTAGACATGATTTTAATGTTAATGTCTGCAACTACTTTAAACAGAAAGGAAATAAAAAAATTGCCATTCTATACTATTGATTGTCTTTCGGATGGCGACGAACCGAGTCGTACGCTTGTTCATAAATGACATAATTCACAAAGCGTGATTATTTAATTGTTTGAGTAAATATGGTGCGAACAATTAACACTTCTAACTAAGTCTAACATAAATACATCAGTATTACAATGATACAAGAGAGAACGAGAAAGAGAGGTTCCTATGTTCGTCTTTCATTGTCGGTGACATCAGTAATGAAAAGGAAGTGTTTAGTCAGTCGAATGAAAAGCATGCGAAGAAAAAGTTATATTTGTATATCCGTTTGATTATCTACATCTTCTTTTCTAACGTTTTGTTACAAGAGTTTTTCTTACTCTGCGTCATTGTGTAACGATGTAAATTGAATGATGACGTTTTTCTTTTTTTTCTTTTGCTTCTTTTCTTATATTATAACAGTGACACCATAAATAAGAATAGTTATCATTCCAGTAACATTCTCAATGCTATGTGATAATTATAAACATTATTAATAACAGTAGGCAATATACATTCATAGATGCACATAATCTATCATATAATGTACTACAATGATAACTTAGTTCATTTGTTTTTTTCTTTTGTTATTATTTCTTCATCGTTTTTACTAATAATTAAGTTATATTAATTAAATATTTATTGTCGCAGCATGAATTCATTGTTTCGATTATGTGCAGATCAGCAAGAATCTATTGTTTTGTCATATTGACGGAAGAAAAACGAAATTATAATAGAACAAAGAAAAACACGTACATAATTTATTCCTTTGTTTCCATTTTAATTTTGCTTATATTTTTTTGATTTGTTTTTCTAGTCTTCGGCAAAAAAGAAAAATATGACGAATAATCATTTTTAGCATTGTAGCTGACACTTTCCTCCTAGATTTATTTTGAAAAATTCTATAGAATTTCTATCGCGCTATAGTTAAAAATAGATCATGAATAGAAATTGTTAAGTACGATGAAAACATGGCAGTGATGCCAATTTCTGAGAGTGTATGCGTGCAAGCATGTGCATGCTGGTCGCCAAAGTTTCTCGTCGCATAAGAGAAGGGAAATTACATTTTCTCATCCTCACTATTGTTCTATCTACACACACACACATACACATACACATACACAAAGTTGCGTATAATGACAATTCGAGGCTAATAATCAACGAGTATTTCTCTATTTTAGTATAAGACAGATTTCCGCGTTGAATGTCGAGGACGTAATCGTCTTATCATTAAAAGTCTTCGCCAGCGATATTCGTTCTCTACTTGTCGATTTCATTAGATTTTGATGCTCATAGGGACTTAAATATTTTTATTTCCTTCGGTATTTCATGTTCACTTTTATTTTCTCTGTGTCAGTGAAAAAGAAATTCACCTTGTTCTCTATCACTATTCGAGTTTTCTCATTTTCTCTCAGTAACGAGTATCAAATAGCACACGATAGTCGTAACAGAGCGACATCATGTTCACGTAAGTTATAATTATAATAGACAACTATATTATACTATAATGCTTGTGTGCCCATATCGTGCGTGCGTTCGCATCTTTGAAGTCAGTTCGTATTTTGTCATAATTCTATAGAAAAAAATCCTTTTTCTTTCTTTAGAATGCGAACCAGACAAGAATTAATGCAGACTTTTGCGGGTCCTGATGATTAAGATTCAGTCGTCAAATTTTCCTATTACGTATAGATTAACTCATACAAATGACATCAATTATAACAAGTATTCATTGAACATGAATGGTGAATCTAATAAAGAAGAAGACATCGACGAGAATAATATTTCTAATGTATGTTCATCATCGAATAGCACAACATCAAGTGTATCGTGTCGATCAGCATCTGTTTCTACAGAAAACTTTTTACGAAAACATCAACAAATCAGTCGACGTCGAGCATTTTTTCATGATGGCTTAATTGCTAAAAGTAATAAAAATAATAATGCTAGTAATGAAAATAATAATAATAATAACCATTCATTAATAATGGATGGTAGTCAACAAATATTAACTACAAATAATGAGAATGATGGTTTATCCAATGATGAAATTCCAACAATTATTGCCAACACAAATGAAGAAACTCATACAAATAAACCATTGAAAAGAAAAGTTGTTTCATTTAGTACAATGCCATTTGAAAAGAAAGTTGCTGATGGTGAGTTAAAGATAAAAGAAAGTATTTTCTTTAGCCGATTATTTCTACTGAAAAAACCTATCAGTCAATATGTTAATATCCGTTTGCATTGTTTCGAAATACTTCTATAATAATGATATTTCATATATACATGGTTTTTCTTGCATCTAGTTTGTGATTGTCTTCGTTACATGCAAGAAGGAAGTGATTTTCTTAAAGTTCGTTCGTATGCACGTCAATTTCGTCGTTTATACAAACTAAATGCTACACTGACAGCAATCAGTTGGTATCCTACATCAAAAAAGCCATCTAAAGCTACAAGTAAACTTTCTAGATATACTAAAAAAGGAAAAAACTCGAATTTTCATTCATTATTCTGTTATCTTTCTTTTCCAGTTACTATTGATTCGATAAAAGAAATACGATTAGGAAAAACTACGGAACGCCTTCGTGAATGTGCTCATCAATTTCAAAATGAGTCACTTTTCTCAATTATTTATACCAATGAACCTAATCAATATGTCTCGTTAGACCTTGTGGCTAGTAGTGCCGATGAAGCAAACATATGGGTAACTGGTTTATCGTGCCTTATTGCTGATCAAGGCAAATCATCATCACCGGCGGGTAAATAAAAGCAAAATGATTATTTTATATTTTTTTACAAATATTTAACAAGCATCTACTAAAAACAAAAACCTAATTAAGTAAAACAATATAGCTACTATTTATTAGGAATTAGGTTTGTATAATTCTATGAAAGAAAATTAATAATAACGAGGCTTTAATGATATTCTAAAGATTGTTAACAATAATATTCTTATCTGGAAATTCGAAAGTTTTTCCTTCGGTTTATTTCAAACCGTTAATTTTGAATATGTTGTACAAGAATGATGTTTCAATGAATTCCTGTTGAACTAGCCATAAGTTTTCCTTGATATCATACAGAGTAACGAGTTGATGGCATATTGTATGCTTCTACTAGTTGAAAAGAACACCATCAGAATTTGAAAACAAATACGAATTTTTAATAAATGAACTCGTGCGAACAGTTCTTCCATTGACTTCTTGTTTTAATTAGATGTGATATCTATTTCTAACACTTTTAATTTACATATAAACTATATTTTATATTTAAATTTAAATTTAGATTTAGAAGATCGTCAACAAATGCGTGATCGATGGTTACGTGATGCATTTGCAGTTGGTCTTCCATCACCAACAGGTGATTCTGAACATTTAAATCAGAATGATGATCGACGAATTTCAACACTAAATTCAATTGATGAAGAAGAAGCCATACGATTATTGATTGATTATGGTATTGCAGAAGATAAAGCTAAAGTTCGATTACAAGTAAAAATTAGACATTTTTTTGCTTTGTTTCATAAATATGTAAAAACCAAATTTAAATCTTCATTAAGGAAGTACAAATGACTAAATCAGAAGATGCACGTGGCTATTTTACAACTGAGGAACTTGTTAGTGCATTCAAAGAACTGTCCACTCGACCAGAAATATATCATCTACTTGTCAGGTAACTTTCATTATTGATTCGATTTATTTACATATCAATGCACTTGTTTTTCTTCTCATAAAAGATATTCTCGTAATCAAGATTTTTTATCAACTGAAGATCTAACATTATTTCTTGAAGCGGAACAAGGCGTAAGATATAAATTAACAGTGAAATGACACATCTTTGATTCTTTTTTCTCTCATGTTACTTTAAATAGATGTCAAAAGTAACTCGTGAGAAATGTGCAGACATTATTCACGAATTCGAACCATCCACTGAAGCTAAGGTTTTAGGGCATTTAGGCATCGATGGTATATTATCAAAATTAAAATTGATGCCTTTAAGCAATATCTATTTATTTTTTTGTTTGTCTTTAAGGTTTTACTAATTATCTTCTATCACCAGAATGTGATATATTTAATCCAAATAATCGGAGCATTTGTCAAGAAATGAATCATCCACTTAATCATTATTTTATAGCATCATCACATAATACGTAAATATAAATCAGTTATTGTTATGTCTTATTAGGGAAATTTTTCATCAAAAATAAAATTATAATAATCTGATTATAAGAAATATTACATTAATAACTGTTGTCAATGAAAGTAGCAGGACATACTCGATGAAACTTTCACTTGTATTGGACTTAATTTAATTTGACATGAAGTACTCAATATAATCGAGTATGTTTATTTGTGACTATTGTAATCACTTTTATTTCAGTTTAAATTTTATGTTGGAGTAGTGATTATTTGATATTAATTAAGTATGAATACTTTCTTTTAACATTAGTCTAGTTTCGTCTAGTGTAGAAGCATGCTATTATGAAAAATAAAATCATATGTGTGAATAAAACTAGATAATACGTAGTTGTAGAGAAAGAAAGAAATCAAGAGAATGACGACAGAAATTTGTAATTTACATAATTAGAAAAGAGTTGGTGACGTGTATGTAGATATGCCTTCGGTTATAGATAAAAACCATTGTTTTTTAATATTTTATCAAATGAGTAGAACGAAAAATTGTTTTTTTCTTAATTTTCATAGATTTCTTTTGGCTGATCAATTGAAAGGTCCATCGAGTGTTGATGGATTTATTCATGCATTAATGCGAGGTTGCCGGTGTTTGGAACTTCATTGTTTTGATGGACCTGATGGTCAACCATTGATTCATAATGGAACATTAACATCGCGTATACCTCTCAGTGAAGCTCTTGAGGCTATTAATAATTATGCATTTGAAACATCTAGGTTTAAAAGAATGAAATATTTCAATCGTTTTTTATTTATTTATTTATTTTGTTTTCATAGCTATCCATTAATATTATGTCTTGAATTGCACTGTGGTATCAGTCAACAAGAGCGTATAGCTCAGTTATTACTTGAAACGTTTAGTGATAAATTATATCTTGATAATTCATCAATGGACGCAAAAACTACATTCAATGAATATCGACCATTACCATCGCCAAATGATTTACGCGGAAGAATTATTATCAAAGTAAAATTACCGTAAATATGTTATTGTAAAAAAGCATATTCCATTTTCTAGAGTAAAAAAATACCTCAATCATATTTAAATGATAATACTAGAGACTATGGAGAAATTACGGACGATGAAGATTGCTATGAAGATAATAGAAGGCGATCAAAAAAGGTTTCAAAAATGATTTCAGTAATTTAATATGAATGAATTAAGTTTATTTGATTTCAATAGGATATTAACAGTAAAAGACACCGAAAATTAGCTCGTGCCATTTCAGATCTTGTTTGCTTGCTTCGTTCAGCACCATTCGAAGATTTCAATGCATCATTGAATGAACGTAAGAAGAATCTATTTTTGAAAACAAATGTTTTTTGTATTCGATATATTTATATGATAGAGCAATCTGGACAAGTGTGTACATTCAGTGAAAATGCTGCTTTACGTTTAGCAACCAGTGATGCTGAAGAATTCGTTAATTATAATAAACGCTTTCTATCCCGCATATCTCCTGGTACGTGGCGTGTTGATTCATCCAATGTAAATCCGCAAGATTTTTGGAATGTGGGCTGTCAGATGGGTAAGTTAAGCATTAAAGAACAAAACAAAAACTCAATATTTGTTTAACTAAACTCAGAGAATAGATGATGATCTGTTTTGAACTAACGGTCAATTTTTTTCCAATATAAACATGGTGAAAATATACCAATGCTAAATTGCTCGTATTGATTTAGGCTTGATATTTTGCTTCTGACTAACTATTAGAACGATATTCTGCTATCTTGATTGTTTTTCACCTGAATCGATAACATTTTTAAGAGCAGTTTCGACTGATGCCGAATCATTCATGGAAAAAAAATCGAAGTTCAGTGAAAAAAAAATAGGCTTATTTTCTGAAATGATTAATTGCATTCATAAGCACTACATTTATGTAAGCTTTAGATATATTATCACACGTGTAGAGAAAGTTCATGTTGATTGACGTTATCTAGACAAAATATGATTAAGTTGCACGGCCTCCGGCTATTCTTTTTACTCACTATTGTTGATCTTAATTAGTTAAAAACGAAGAGTTAGAAATTGCCAGATTTTTTCAACGTCAATCAATGTTTGAGAAAATGACCTAATATTGAATTAAGATGTGGCTAGTTCTGGGAACGCTTGCAGACTAATCTCGTTGACTATAATACAAATGTAAATCAACTTTTCTTTATCAAAGATAATTTAATTGGTGTCTTGCTTTTGTTGTTGTTGTTGTTGTTGTTGTTGCTGAATGAATCAATCTATAATAAGAGCAAGAACTTGTTCAATATTTCTTTCTATTATTAACTTATTTAGTTGCAATGAATTATCAAACAGCAGGAAAATTTATGGATGTTTATTTTGGTCGATTTTTAAGTAATGGTGGTTGTGGTTATGTCCTGAAACCAACCTACTTACGTTATGATAATGCAGCTACAGCTGCTGGCGCTTCATCTTCCGTGGCTAGTGGTAGATTTTCAACAAATCTATATTCATCAAACACACCTCAAATACTCCATATTAAAGTATTGATAAAAGAAAACGTTTTTGTTTTAATATTAACTTATTTGTTCTATCCTTTGAAATCTAAAAAAAAAGGTGATCAGTGCTTTACATCTTCCAAAACCGGAGCAGGCAGAATTAAAGACTAATTCTGTTGATCCATATGTTGTGGTACAAATATTTGGTGTACCGAGAGATTGTGACGAAGTACGAACAAAAACAGTTTACCATAATTGTAAGATCAATGTTCTTGTCTTTTTTCCATAAACAATTTTTTTTTTATTACAAATACCTTCTTAGGGGAAAGTCCACAATTTAATGAAGCATTTGAATTTGAAATAGCTTTTCCGGAACTAACACTCGTTAGATTTGTTGTACTTGATGATGAATCCCTCGATTATGATTTTATTGGACAATATACATTGCCATTTGACTGTATTCAACCTGGTAAATAAAACGATTAAAATTCAGATCTGATTTTCACATAAAATTTTATTAATAGGTTATCGACATGTCCATCTATATACGATTGGTGGTGATATCATTGCCAATGCTTACCTATTTGTACATATTGTTGTCAATAGCAAATCGTTAGCTGTTGTAAGTTTTCTATTAGTCATTATTCTTTTGTTTAACGGTTGCGAATCTCTTTCATATTGAAATAGAAACCACGCCGATCATTGTCACGCTATCGTCGATCTTTTTTACGTCGTAAATTACGTGTTGCTGCATTTCGGCCAGTTAATCATCGACAAATCGATGATTTATTCAAAGTAAATCAATACACAATCAACATTCTGTCCTATGAAAACATATGCTTTTTATTTTTCTTAACAATCTATAGTCAGTTATTCAACCACTAGAAACAGCATTTGAATATCGACATGCTGTTGAACAAAGTCTTTGTGAATTAAATGAAATGTGTGGTTTACCTGATATATCAAATGTAAAGCAATGTGTAAGAAAAATTGCTAGTCGTCTACAAAAAGCAAATCTTGTCGGTGGTGTTAGCATTCGAAATCAATCGGGAGTAAGTTACACCAAATAGAAAAAAAAAGAAATAATCTTTTATTGTTAACAAAGATTAACATAAGACGATAAGCAAAACCTTGACTGTGAAATAATATCTTTGCTATTCTTTGTTCTATTTATTACGGACTGTCACTGAAATTGATAGACAGAAGTATGTTCTAATAATATTAGAATAGATAATTAGCAAATATTTCTCGTTGTTATGATATGACATTGACAAATTTTCACATTTGTTCTCAAGGTACCTATTTTTGAATACTCAGCAGCATTACCTCAATTATCTCGTCAAAGTGTTGTCGCGTTAGAAGAGGTAAGTTCAATAATAAAAAAACAACATGAAGTTGAAAAAATGTTTTTGCTTTATTTCTAGGTTATTAATCGATGTCGAGCTTTAGTTGATAATGGTAGTGTGATACATAAAAAAGTAAAGAAAAAAACTAGAGTATTTAATTTTTCATATTAAATGAAAATTTCATTGTTATCAGTTATTTAATGTTCAAACTGAAGTATGTGAAATGAGCAAAGACATTCCGAAACTACTCGAAACTAGTGGTCTACGTGGTAAAAAATTTACCAAAGCCATTGATAATTTTTCCTATAATCTTGCTTTGTTAAATGGTCAAACCGATTTATTAAATAAAGCCAAACAAGATGCAAATATTGTTATTCAACAAGTAAATCTTTTTTTGAAATTTATGTATGTAGGATTCAAATGATTTCACTTTCCATTAAAGATTCTCGAAGCAGCTGAAACAACACATTTACTGATTCAATCGGAACAGTCCTAGTTCGATCGGTAAAAACTTGGCGCGAAATTATTCTAACCGGTGTTAACAGTTTTTATTTAATCGAATAATGTCCTTGTTTGTTTTCTTTTCTTTTGCTTGAATATTGAGAGGATGCTATATTTCTTCTGATTGTCTATGTGTTTTACCTGTGCTTATATATTTATGTGCGTATGTATAATTATTTTACTTTTGTTACGATAAGAAATCGTTTTTTTACAAATAAAAATATTCTCTAATTAATATTCTAATGAACAACAAAAAAGAAAATACTACTCAAACATAACAATTGACTATAACAGATTACACGTATTGGTTGGTTAAACAGTGGGTAACCTTCTTGCTGTTGCGAATCGTTCTTATTATTACTGATGCCTTGTAAGATATAAACGATGGATATATGCAACTCAATGTACGATGTTTATTCCATTTATTGATATGCCCTTCTCTTGGTCCTTCTCTCGGTCTCTTCTTTCGGCCAACGATGTAACCTATCTTTTAGGTTGGCCTGTTGTTCTCTTACTCTGTTTCTCTTTTCTTCTTCTTTTTCTTCTTTTTTCCGATACAACTCCGTCAGAAGAAGGATAATACTATCCAACAGTACTGACGAAAAGCCTTGCGTATGTATGGTTGGTGATTGTGGCTAGCGCAATTAGAAAGGATAAAGTCTTTTACGCGTTCCATCTATCGTTAATACCAATAGAGTCTATCGTGTCTGAAAAAGAACAACTGTCAAAGGTCAACAAGGCATAGTAAAAGGGTGGTGGTGAACATTTCACACTCAATACACTAAAAAATAAACTTTTTTTTTCCTAACCGATGGCCGAGCAAGAAGAGCACCACCACCCTCATCGAACGAAGGCCTCGGCTAATATCACATCGGCTAGTGATGGATCTGTATCACAAGTACATGTAAATGTGTCCGATTCCGATGGAATATTCAATCCTAGTGGCAATCCACTCACTACGACAACAATAAGTACCATTGCTGTACAAGCTGGTGAAGCTAGAATTGTTTTAGCTATACTACGAGTATGTATTTGTTTCAATAGAGAAAAACGAGTCTTTATTTTTAATTTTATCAATAAAACAACAGAGTTCAGACATTGTTCGAGTGCGTATTCAACAAATGGAACCTGATCTAATGGATATCGGCTCAAATCTTGGTGATACAATTAAATATAAAAATATTCATGAAGAATTAATTAGTAAATTGAAGGTGAAAAATTTAATAAGCATTTTCTTATGCTATTTATCAACATTATTTAGGCTAAACAAGATAATATAACAGAATTGCTGACACGTGCAGATGATCTTGTCACTCAACAAAAATCTTACAACGAAGTCTATGAAGCAATGGCACGTAGTTTAGGTGAAGCATGGAAAGAACTCAATCTACAATTGGAAGGTCGAAGAAATTTATTAAATCAAGCTATACGTTTTCATACAATAGCCGTTCGAGTTAGTTTATAAAATAATTTAGCTATTGTTTTCTTTTCCTTTTAAAATATAAAATCTATCTATTGTCTTTTGTTTTATTTTATTTTAAATGATTTTGTAGTTCATTGATCAGGTTAACGGTGCTCGTTCATGGTTTAGTTCATTAGAACAAGCTAATTTTGATAATAAATCATTAAATATATTATTTGACGAACACGATGCATATCGAAAAGAAACTTTAGAAGCATCATTAAATACATTAAATGAAGGACAACTATTACTGGAGCATGTCAAAGATTTAGGTTCATTAATTGAATCAGCAAATCAACATTCAACTATTGCTGCTTGCTATGAAATTGAACAGCTACTTGGTTTACATCAAGACGAACGACGTAAATTTGAAGATGAATGGGAACGAAATAGAAAAATTCTTAGTGACTATGTGCAAATGTCAGAAATAAAGCATGAAATTGATCAAGTATATTTAAATGAATAAAAACTGAATAGACTCTTTTCTGAAAACATAATCTATTCTATTTAGATATTTGACTGGTTAGAAAAACAAGGTAAATCCAATTCAGACAGTACTGACCTTGGACAAACATTAGATGATATTGAACGATTACAAATGATTCATAGAAATATTGAAGCTGAATCACAAGTAATTTTGTTGAAATAATTCTTAATTAATTATTTTTGATTCATTCATAGACTATTCATGATCGAGTTATCCGTTGTATGCGTGCTGTTGATACATGGGTGCATACGGGTTTAACACGAGCCGATCGTTTGCATGCATATGCTCATACACTTTTAGTATTGTGGGAAAAATGGGCGCTTAAACTTGATATTCGGCGTCGACTTTTAAGATTAGCACATCAATTTTATATTGATTCATCAAATGCTTTTTCAACTCTTGATACAATCGATGCACATCTGTTATCTCTAACATCAAATTATTTATGTTCAAGTGAAGATCTTATACGTGAATACAATCAAATCAACGAACAATTAATTCAATCGACAGAAATTCCACTACGTCAAGGACATATTTTATTGGAGAAAATGCAAACAAACGAATGTAAATCACCAATTTTACGTGAACGTGTTTATGATTTAGAAAAACGTATTGAACATATAAGAAATAAATTACGTGAAGAATATGAAAAATTAGATCGACAAGGTTCATCCTTATATCAAACATTTGATAATGAATGTACAGCGGTAGAAACATGGTTATTTAATGTTGCAGAAAATTTTCTATATTCAACAAGATTTTTAATTGATTCAAATAATTCGATTGATACAAAAACACAAGCGAATGATTTCTTAGAATCGCATCAACAGATTATTGAATGTGACCTCAAGGTAAGAATAGATTCTCAATCAAATCTATTATCAATGACAGATCAACAGTTCCTAATGTGCAGATTAATATTCGTCAATGTCTATTCATAGAAAGAGAATATATTTAATGTCAACGATAATGACACTGTTGACTCGTATACTAATATTCTAAATTGTCGTTTTCGGTTTGAACATTCTAAAGTGATTAGTAGTACTAACTAAATGAACTTACCATTGCAAAAATAACAGCATATAAATTTATACTTATAGACAATGCAGATAAGTCTTTACTTTTCTTGAATTTAGAATCAACAGCGTTTCTATGTTTATATATATATATATATATGCTTGTGAAGTATTAGATCATGTAATTGAGTTAGCATATATGTTCGATTCCTGGTGCTTTTGCGTAATATACCAACAAGGTTTCATTACTCGCTTTGCTATAGTTCTGATTAACAGTAAGCCATTTTTATTGTTTTCTTTTGTGTGTAGTAACAGGTCGTTCTTGTTTGTACTATTTTGATAATCACACATGAATAAGATGATTTTCTTCTGACTGATTGATATTTTGAAGTGTGATACACAACTCTTGACATCTCTCAGTACACTGACGTTATCTAAATCAACACATATGCAGATGATTGACTGGCATACAAAGTTTTATTTAAGAAGTATTAAAGCTAATATCTCAATGGAAAGAAGATGGTTTGCATTACATCGATATAAAATAATAGATAATTTTAAATCTTACCCATTCTTTTTGCAAAGATAACATTTGATTATTATCTCTTCTATGATTCAATAAACTCGAAGAGAATACCAGTATCGAGTAAAAAGAATATAATGATTTTCTTCTCAATACAAAAGTTTAAGAAGATTAGATTCACTAAAATGATTGAAAGTTAATCATCCTATTTCATGCATTTCTATCAGTCTGACTAATTTCTTTCGAATCTTATCTCGGATAGAACTCGAAAATTTTTACTGACATTCACATTCGGATAGAACTCTTCAAATGACGTAAATAGATCTAGAAGATAATATTTCATTCGACTTCAATTACTTCAACATTGCAGAAATATTTTTCTGTCTGTTGCACTTATCTCGAAGGTAATTGTTAGTCCTTTTTTTTCGTAAGATTATTGTAATCGTCATTTGATATACTATCAAAGTTTCAATTATAGAATGGCCAATAAATTCATTCATAAAATTCTCGTCATACAGATCTAAAGATATTTATTTATAAATAAAAAATATTTTGCTTTTGATTTTTCGACAGCGTCGTGAAGAAGATATTCATCGTCTTGGAACATTAGTTCATGAACTACAAGCAAGCAACGATCGAAGTTGGCAAATAGCTCGAACACGATATGATAATCTATATTCTCTATGGCAAAAAGTATCTGATAAAATCATTCGACGCCATTCACTTGCTCAATCCTATGTAGATTTTCAAAATCAAGCCGAACAAGTATATTTCAGTTTTATTTTTTGAACATTGTTTTCAAGTCAAATTTACTTCATTTAAGTTATCAAGTGGTTTAGCGAGTATTGATGATGTTATACGTTTTCGAGATAATATTGATCTATTACCTGATTCAGCAGTAAAACATATTGAACAAACATGGCTCACTCTACGAAATAATTATCACGAACTAATTAATAATAGCAAACGTATTCGAAATACTTTAGAAACAGTATGCTCACAAGTTTATTTGAAAATTTTACATCGAATACTTTGCTTTTTTTTCTCCGCTTAATATCAAACATAGGAATCTGAACAAATTAGTTTACAAACAAACGATACTTACCGTACAATCTTTAATCAATGTGAACAAATTACACGTAGATTTGAACAAATTTCGTCTAGTTTCGATGCCTGGATTCGAAAATTAGGAAATTTAAGAGATTTTAAAAATCAATGGGAAAAATTTGTTGAGAATTCACGACAAGTAAGACGAAATCTACTTCTACAGATTACTTCTATTTATTATTCTACTTTGTAGACAATCGATAAAGTTCATCGATTTGAATTAAACATTGTTCCAGCACAAATATCAACCACTGATAATGTTGAAACATATCAAATTTTGCTTAATGATTTTGCAAATCGTGTTCAAGTAGACAGATAAAATAACGAGGTTTAGAAATATTTATTTTGCGCTTATTTTTTTTAAGGAAATAACACGTGAAGTTGAAGATCGTCTAAAAACTGCTGAACAATTAGGAGCGCGAGGTGAAACAAATGGACAGAAAGAACAAATTATTAATGAACTTATTAAAACTCAACAACAATTTTTAACACGAATTAATCAAACGCGCAGTTTTCTTCATACCATGGTAAATTATTATAAAAATGCATCCAAAATGGAAACACAATTTGCTAATAACGAACGAATGCTTTTGTCTTTACCAACTGATATTCGTAGTACTGAAGTTTTAGTAAGACAATATGAAGCGGAACGAGAAAAAATTCTTCAAACATATGAACAATGTAGACAAGATGCATCACTAGTGGAAAACAAAGCTAAACAGGTTTGTGATCAGTAGGGATTTTTTGAGTTCGTATAAGAAAACAATATTTTCAATGTTCACGTAGCGCCGCTTGTAAGTGAAAGAAATGTCTCAGTGAAAATTTAAAAATAACTCGGTTTCGATTTTGTGCTCAATATTTTCTTCCCGTTTCGCAAAAAAACAGCTCTTTAGATGTCTATTTTTATCGAAATAGAAGCAAATAAAGATTAATGAGATGCTTGACATCCTAATCATTTTATCCGTAAAACGTCATGTCCTCCATGGCACCTAAATTAATATTTTGCGTAAAACTAGAATATAGTTCTATAATTAAGTTAGAGGTAATTGTATATTTCATATTATTTCGACAGCATTCGAATGCTTCAGTTACATCAGATAGGCGCATTTCAAAAAATTCTCGTTGTATTCTTTTCTTTCTGGAGCAGTGCATATTTCGTCGCAGTCCAAGATGATTTACTATTGCGCCGCCATTTATTGCATAATACTAACATTATGACGTTTGCTCAACATTTCGATAATGTAATGCAATACAACAAAAATGATATCACATATATCCATGATGAGATAACCTGTAGTATCCAAAAAAAAATGCAAAAGAAATCGTAGCTGCTATAGTCATTGTCAAACAGGAAAATATTGTGATAACTAAAACCACGGATATAGCACGATGCTGAATTCGAGAGTTTCGAATTTTACTGTGCTCAGAGAAGAGATAAGTGAAAATTTTTACTACTATTCAATACAGTCAACGAGAGAGATTGTGCACAGTTATACTGACCTGAATTCACGTAAGCGCATGATGGATTTATCTACTAATAGAAAAAAACCTAAAAGTTATCATGATGAAAACTATAATGATGCACATAATAATAATAAGAAGAAGAACATGTTTTGTGAAGGCAACTTGATGATAAATATAGATCTAGACAAATGAAGACACGTAGTCATGCTGAATGACACTTGAGTTGAAACGTAATTAAAAACTTGTAGAATGGTAGAGAGTTTGGATTGAAAATAAAACGGATCGGCTGCAAAGAGATAATGATCGAAACGTTTGTTATAGAACACATGAGACAATCAATGATAGCTATGATACGCATATAATGAATTGCTGGTCGTTTATGTATGCTTTGAAAAGTTGGTCGGTAGAGAATAGTAAGAGTAAAACAAGTAAAAAGAGGTCCAAAAATAACAAGAGCAAATGCGTATCGTATAAGTAATGTATTCGATTTGTTTTCATTGGTAATTGGTAAATTACCGTTGTTGTGTGATATTATTGGATGATTTTGTATCATTTTCTGTCAGAATATAGAATTTGTTTTTTGTTATGAATGAAAGTTGAAAGGACGAGTCGATTGATAGCGAAAAAACTGTATTACTGATTGAAATGCTATATTATTCGACGAGGAATTTCAGTTTTACAGATACCATTAAAATATAGATTAAATTAATGTAAAGTAAATAGTTTCATGTTTTTGATGTGGTCAAAACCATTTCATGAAGATTAAATATTAAAAATCTGGATTGATTCACATAAAAGTGTTTTAACGAATAAGGTGAAATCCAAAGGAACAATACTCGCAAGTTCCCAGTCTATATAGTCATCTCGTTCTTGCTATTCCTTTGTGTGCAACAGACGCTATACCAATATGACTTTGTCCATCAATATTTAAAGATTATAATCGAACAGTGAAACTCAATAGGGAGAATTCATTCAAGTTTTAGTGAATTCAACCTGGTTTTCATGTGAATAGAACCTATAAATAGCATTAAAAGCATTCACTTCAATCAATTTTGAGAAAATAAAATCTCTCTTTACTTTTCAATAGATAATCAAAATTTTTAAAAATAACTAAATAAAGATTTTGAATTCTTTGCATATGCGAATTTTAAAATTTCTGTCTTTACTGAAAGATTAAAAATTGAAATAGTTTGTGAAGCATTCACGTCAAATTACCCAGTTAATGATATCGGTGTTCGATTTTAATAGAATCCACATTGATCAGAACGTCTTATTTTCTCGTTATCAAAAATAGTAATCATTTTATGGGTTTCAATCAAGAATAAAGTTTAATTAATTAATAAAAATTTAAAACTATATTTCAGTGTGGCGTAAATTCATTTGTTGATGAAATCTATACGAAACAACAACAAATCGAGTTAAAACATTCTCAATGGCAACAACAATATGATGAAAATCGATCGAAATTAAAGCAACGCGTTGAATGGTGTCAATTTATAGATGATAAAGTCAAAGTTTGTATTGTAGAATAAAGTAAAATTGAAAATTATTTTCTTTTCAAATTTTCAGATTGTTTATGAATTGGATTCATTACAACAAGAAATCGATAAACGAAAACGAAATATTCCTCAAACATATAAAGAAGCTCTCAGTCGTACTGAAGCAGCTCATGAAATAAATCGTCTCTATGATGTTTGTTTTATATTTATTTTCCATCAAATCATCTATTTACTTTGTTATTCATTTAGAATTGTGAACGATCGGTTCGTAGATTTCGTACAACAGCTGAAATTATGCTTCAACAAAAACATCCCGACTATCAACATGTTGACAATGAAATGAAAGATGTAGAAAATAAATTGTCGACTATCTATATATCAGTTGGAAACTATCGACAACATGTTGAAAAAACAACCGCTTATTACAAACTTGTCGATGAGGTTTAATGAAATATTTAATTATTCACAGAAATAAATCTTGTTTTCCTTTAGATTGAACGTTGGCATCAAGAATCTAGTCAGCTTCTATTGCAAGTCGGTACAGATATAATGCATTGTAATACAGAACACGATGCTAAAAGACTTCTTGATAAAGTTACACGAGCTATCGATCAAGGAAAAGAATATGAACAAGAAAAAATGAAATATATTAGCGCATTGGCCGTTGAAGTTTTTGGTTTGTTGATATTACAATCAATTTCTAAAGAAGAACAAAATAATTTATCCTTTTCTTTTGTAGGACAAGATGATGGACATCATCAAATAAAACATGTTACATCACGAAATATTGAATTAATCAATGCATTCATTAAAGTTCATCAAGATATTTCAACAGTTCAACGTAATTTTGAACATCGAAAAGATTATCTAAGAGAGACTTTCTCAACGAATAAACGCCTTCCTGTTTTTGTTAAACCAATCAAAGATACAACAATTACTGAAGGAACAAGGTAAATGATTATTTCCTTCTTTTTTTTTATCAGCCAAACGTTTTTTACAAGAAAAACAATTTTAGATTTTCATTTGAATGTATTATTGAGGGAAACGAACCAATCAATGTTGAATGGCTTAAAGATCAAACAATTATTTCATCATTAACGCATGATATTCAATATGAGAGAGGTTTAGCTACGTTAACACTTACCGATGTACACAAAGATGATTCAGCATATTATACATGTAAAGCAAATAATTCGGCAGGAACTGTAGAAAGCTCAGCCTATCTCATTGTTAAAGGTAAATTAAAAGAATATTCAACAGTTTTCTTGTAGAAGTGCGAAAACCTATCTTGAAAGAAGATTTTTCATTACTGGAATGAATTTTAAGTTTACGGCTTAATCGGCTCATATCATTTATGATTATGTTTGGCGTGCAAAAGGGCCCATAAATAATTCGATGATGAAAGAAATACCATATCTTGCAGTATACATTCATCAATCGAGCTGATTTCGTTATACGATAATAGATGCTTTCTTGACGTTGTTATGCAGAAAGAAACTATTGTTTAGATATAGTATAAAGCTAGGGCTTTTGCCAGAAAACATCTCAGCTATTCTGAAGGTTAGCAATAGAAAGCTATTTCTCACCTATACTATCGAAACAGCATAGGTCAGTGTGACAAATGTTCTTATCAGATTCTGAGGCACGGATGAATTTATTCAAGTGGTCGATTGAAAACTTTTTTTTTTTAAGTTTTGTTGGATTCAGAGCGAAGATTTCGACATTCTTTTGATTGAGTAAAACTCTACGATTTCTCTACCAATCTGAATTGCTGCAAATGAAGAAGAACTATGAATTTCAGAGAATAAAAATTCAAATTGAAAGATTCGACGATTATCCATTAATCAATCGTACACTATTACCTTTCTTGGATCATAGAACTTACAGTGAGAGAAGTTATCATGCATCATATTTCTACTGTAAACCAAGTCATTCGAACTAAATTGATTTGACTGACCTATATGACTAAAGTAGTATACACGTATCCGTATTAAATTTCATAGATCTAGCATTACGAATGGGTAAGGTCATAGAGCGAAATATTTTTTATTGATTCTGTGTTGCTTCAGTAATGTTACTAGTACGAGTTCTCCATAGTATCGATATTGACAGGTTCTTAATTAATAAAAGGAAAACTTTGGTGATTCTAATATTACTAAAGAGAACACCATCCTTAATGATAGAAAAAGTATGACGATATCAAATTTCTTTTTCGTCTAGTCACTTACGAGTCTCCCTAGATGTAGAACGATTGCTTGATTTGTTTAATATAAGAGTTTAGCTGAAAATAAAGTCTACAAATCAGCGAATATGCTGTTAAACTTGATCAAAACAACGCAATAGTTCATCCAGGAAAAAACAATCTGTCATGTTACTTGATCGAAATAGAGATTATCACTTTACTGCTGAATCTCGATTATCGGCTAAGACATGAAATGCATCTTTCAAATTGTTGAATAACTTGTTGAAAATTTATGTTAACTTTCAATTAACACTATACTCATACATCGTTAGGCGATTTGCAATCTACAATATAAATATTTTAAAACATGATTCAAGACAACAACTAATAAACCTTATCGGAACATGTTGCAACCAAGAAAATATTCGCCAAAGAATGCATGAGAGATAATGATAAAAAAACAAAACTAACGTTTGTCTCCTCATATCATACGACAGTCAGTCAGTAAACTTAGGCATATTGTACTGTTGGTAAATAGTGAGTGACATGAATAGTTGCTGTTACGTTTGTCTTTACAATCTCCTTTTTGCATTATAAGTAATGGAACGATATGTTGTGTTACTTGGCGTCTCAGACTTGGGTGTCAGTTATTATATTGAAAAATAGACGCAAGACTATAATAGACTTTATGTCCTACAATTAGCATACACATATTATTTAAGCTAAACCAAAAATATAGATATCTGAAGTCAAAACGATTTATTTTCTCATGACAATTTTGTTATCAATTATTTTATAATATGTTATTTGTTTTTTGCTAAAATATGTTTGAACTGAAATTCTCATTCTTTTTGTTTCTACTATGATTACTATTTTTTAGCTGCACCATCCTTAATTACTATTGAAAATAAATATCAACCTCACTACGCTCCGACATTTATTGAACTATTACGTTCACAAGATGCTCTTATTGATTCAACAGTTGTATTCGAATGTATCGTTTACGGTGAACCAATACCGAGTGTGACATGGGAACACAATGGGATTGAATTATGTAAAGGCCATTCTTCATCAGATTCACTATCGAAGCATCAATTATATCGTCTGATACTTCACAATGTTGAATTAACGGATGAAGGAAAATATGCTTGTAAAGCAACAAATGCTAGTGGTGAAGCAATATCCGTAGCTGATCTTCGTATCTATTCAAATCAACAACAGCAACAACAACAACAACAACAACAACAACATGGTAAATACGAGGGGTAGACATATGTAATAATATATCAGGAAGCAAAAGAAATAGAGAGAAGAAAAAGAATATAAGAGATATGCAGTCGTTGACTGTATAGAGAAGTTGATGGTATTAGTAACGTTTGCGTCTTTTCTCTTTGTACATACAAATCCGGAAGACAACAGTGACAGTCTGTCGGTATTGTCTTCCAGGTTGTTTACAATGGATAAACGACTTGTTTATGTGGAAGATAAATGGAATTCAAAAGTGTCAGTCCTTGCTTTGTAGAGTATTGAAGAATACGAAGAGCACAAACTATGAAAGTTTAGATTTTGTTTTGAATAAATATTGAAAACAAAAACTAAGGTTAATATAATATAATATAATATAGTTTATTTTTATTTTCTTAGACATGATGATGTCGTCGGGATGCGAACCTCGTCTTACTGAACCATTAAACGCATCATATATAATTCGTGAGGGACAACCTGTTAAACTTTCATGCCGTTTTGATGCCAATCCAAAAGGCGATATTCTATGGTTAAAAGATGGAATACCAATTGACTTCGAAGCTTTAGGCATTTCACGTGATTTCAAGGTTTTTATTTAGTAATTATACACAAGGATGATTTCTTTTTTGTTTCTTTTACATCATCATAGATTGTCAGAGAAGTTGATTATACAGCGTTATTAATAACAGAAACTTTTCCAGAAGACACAGGCTCGTATACAGTTTTAATTCGTAATCCATTCGGCGAAGTACGTTCATTTACACAATTAACTGTTGAAGAGTTTTTTTGTCGAACACCGTAAGTTTAGCAGCAAAAACTGTTACTTTGTTAGAATTTCTTTTTTTTTTATCATTGTTCTAGCGAATTGGAAATGTTCAATACATCATGTAGACCTGTTTTCGTTCAACCTCTTCGTGATACAACAATAACCGAAGGACAAAAATTAAAATTACACGCAGCAATTAATGCTCATCCTGAACCAGAAGTAAAAAGTCGAAATATTTTTCCATTGCTTTTTCTTTTCAAAAATAAAATATTATGCCAATTTTGTTTTTAAAGATTATTTGGTATTGTAACAATATTCCATTAAAAAGTTCACGTGATGTTACAATAACATTTGATGGACAATTATGTACATTAATAAAAGATGATTGTGAAAAAGAAAATGATGCTGGATTATATCGTATTACAGCCGTGAATTCGATGGGACAAGCTGAATCGATTTGTCAAGTAAAAATACAATCAAGAAATTCAATAATATTCAATGAACGTACACAGTCGATGCGTTCACCACCGGTTATTCTTCAACCATTAGAAAGTGCAACTGTTCATGAAGGTGAACGAATTATTTTTCAAATACGCATCACTGGACAACCTAAACCGCAAATTATTTGGTACAAAGATAATCAACCGTTAAGAAATACACATGATCATAAAGTATGTTTGTTTGACACAGAAAAAGAAAAGAGAAGAAAAGAAAAAGTTATATTGTTCGTTTTGTTTAATAGATTCGCAATCAAGATGATATCTATACACTTGAAATACCTGAACTATTTATGGATGATGCAGGTATTTATATGGTTAAAGCAATTAATATTGAAGGTGAAGCTAAATGTGAAAGTTTATTAAATATTTTACCTTCGATTCCTAATATTTCAATGACAACTAATCAACAAATGGATATTCAATCAAATGGTTTTCCACCTGAATTTTTACAATTATTTACTGATCGACCAACATCAGTTAATTCAACAATTAAATTTGAAGCTAGATTGATTGGTACACAGCCATTAAATGTAAAATATAGCACGATAGATTTGTTTGTCTTCTTTTAATTTCTCTTCTAATGCTCTTTTTTTCTGTTTTAAAGGTTTATTGGTTATTTAATGGGTCACCAATATTGGCTATAGAAAATAATCAACGTTATCAACAACAATATTTTAATGACACCTATTCATTAACAATATACGATGTTCATTTTGAAGATGCTGGGCGATATACATTAAATGCAGAAAATGCATGGGGGAAGGCTACCTGTACTGCTGAATTATTTGTTCCACCGAGCGGAATGTCAGGTAAGAATTTTTTTGTTTTTATTTCTATATGGTATAACAAGAAATTCACAAAGGTTAATTTCAATTTGGGTCATTTAAATTAAATCATTACATTTTTTTTTCATTGAATCTCAAGTATTACAAAATAGCTTTCAAAACAGTAATCGTTCCTGAAGATAGTATTCATAGTCAATACGGATTGCTTACTTCTTTTTGCTTCAAAAATATTTTTTGATATGATTTGTTTGTTTTTTCCTCTATGCATGCTGTTTGAAAATACACGCTTATCTGTAACACTCATAACAAGCATTTGATCAAACCTAAAATAATCTTAACCTTGACAAGTATTTTATTGTTCTAATCTAATTTCTCTTGTCTGAAATTATTCCGTCGAGAAACGAGAAGCACCAGTAGAACCGTCATATTACATACTGATCTATTCTTTTCCTTGTTCTATCTTAGTCTTGATATCGTCAATAGATGTATTTCTCCTCCTACGATTTTCTTCTGATATGAATAATGTAGGCCATCCTTTTCCCCGTTTTTTTTTTTTCTTTGATTAAGTAACGAACAGAGAGATAACAACTCATTTTCTCTGCATCCAGTTTTGTACCATCGTCGTACGTGTTAAGATCTATTCTTGTTTCTGTGAGACCTGAGCAAAGAAATATATACGATTGATAGAAGAAGAAGAAAAATCTACGGAACAGAATAACAGAAAAAAAGAACTGGCTCGACATGTATCCATCTGCCAGCGATTTACTTCTCGCGATATATTAAGCATAAAAAAGAGCGCGCAAATACAAACGTGCATTGTACACTGTCTCAGAAGTGATCAATGCTGGAAAGAAAAACAAGCATAACATAGGAGGGACAGCGAAGAAAAAGATCAAATTAAGTGAGAAAATTGTTCTTTTGTGAAGGATAGAAGAAAAGAAGTTCTTTGACAGCACATGATAGTATCAATCGTTTTTATTTTCTCTATATTAGCGAAAGGTAATGAACAGCTTCTGATTATGATTATAGAAAAGAAACAATTCTTCATCGAAGGTCTTTCTGTCTCCTGATATATGACTTGCGCAAGTGAGAACAGTTACACATCAAATTATTAGTAGCAGTGATAGTATTAACATAGGTGGGCAGAATAAATATAGCCTAGATTGTCATCTGTTTTCTTCTCATCGTTATATAAATAATTCCTTTTGCTTCTTACAGTAATCGTATAGATAACACTAAACCTGTTTATTTCTGAATGCGTATGCATGTGGTGTGGGTGTATGGCTTAATGCTCGTTTTTAGCACAACTGATGATGTACTCTCTCGTATGCAATTGTCGAGGAAAAAAGGAAAAAAAATAATCTGAAGAATATATATATATATATATCGCCTACAAAATTCATCGTCTAGTCTATATCTATAACAAAGGAAGTGTTTTTTTATACATTGAAACGGCATTGAATAGTGTCCTATCACTGCGCATATACATATAAATATATGCACTTCTATATTACTCTAGACTAGTAAATTTTATTTTTGTCTCTGCGTATCTTCGTATGAAGGTACAAAAAGTAAAAAGCAATATGTTGTCCGATTTATTAGTCGACATGTCACCTTCTCCACCTTCACCTCGAAAACGACACATTGAAACTACTCAACAACAACAAGCATCTTCAATAAATACACGTTCATATGAACAAGATTATGAACGTCGACAAGAATCATCATTTATCTCGTCGAATACCAGTAAACGTTATCGTCCATTACAATCGTCACTTGAACGAGCACATTCATTGTCACGTGATGATGAACATCGTCGACGTCAATATCCAAAATCTATTGATGTTTTTATTCCTTATGATATACTTGAAAAACAACGCGATCAACAACAACAACAACAACAAGCTGTAAAATCTTCAACTACGACACGAAGTTATGAATATGAAGTTGAAGAGAGACGACGTTCGTCATCGGCCAGTACTAAACAACAACGTAAAATGGATTTTGATGAAGAACAAGAATATTTACATTGTTTACGTGATTTAACAAATCAATATGAAAAAAATAAAAGACAAAAAAAGTCATTTGATACTCGAAAGAAAATAACAACTACTGATACACAAGAAGAATATGAGAGTATCGAAGAAGTCTATCATCAACGACCAGTAACGACAGCAACAACTACTACAGAAGAAGTTATAAAACAATCAACATATCGAATACCAACAACAACAGGAATATCATCATCGATGACGCGTCTAAATCAATTTGAAAAGCAATTTATTGATAATTTTGCAGTTCGTCCACAACAAGAACAACAATCATCAATGTCACATACGACACGTAATGAAGGTGAACAACGTTTAACAGAATCACAACGTTCATTTTCAGAAGAATTACTTTTTAAACGTTTAATACCAACAGCTAAACAATTATATTCAGCAACAGCAAGTGAAGCTGGTTTCGCTACAAGTGATGATGATTTAACAACTATGGAATATCGTATTAAACGTAAAGAACGTTTAAAGCCTATACGTATTTATTCGTCAACAAGTTCGATACCAGGTGAAACAAGTGTTAAATATGTTCGCACGGAACGTCAGCCTGTTCAACTTCTTGTTCCAAAACCACAAATAATAACAACACAAGGTGAACATTCAACAACAATTGTAAAAGATGTTCGACGTTCAACAGGAAAAATAACAACAAATATACAACAACAACATCAACGAGCAACAATTGAAGGCGAACACGAATTACGTATTATTAAAGAGCCAATATCTTCTGGTCAAAATCAAGCAGTCGAATTTACAATACCCAAACCAATTGAGATTCCACCAGCGGAACATTCATCAACGTTTGTTGTTGAATCGAAAAAAGGTGGCCGTTTTCAAACACTTGATATCAGTAGTGCACTAACAGGTGAACATACACTTTCTGGTGAACACGAACTACGCGTTATATCTGAACCAATATCAGCTGGCTTACATAACAAAGCAGTTGAATTATTATTTCCTAAACCACCATTACCACCACCACCAAGTCATCATTCGTCAACAGTTGTTAAACAAACACGTGCACCGCCGTCTAGTGTTGTTTTTGATAATATTCAAACGACATTAAAAGGTGAACATGAATTACGTCGAGTTGATCAACCAATAGAATCAGGTGCTATGGATAGCGTCGAGTTAATAGTACCGAAGAGTTTTACTGAAACAGCTGAACACACAACCACCATTGTAACTGAGACGCAACCGCACAGACGTGTTTTAGAAATTACTGGTAGTGGTAAAAAAATGGAAAGTGAACATGAAACAAAATATTTTCATGATGCTGTTCGTATTGAAGAAGAAATTGAAGTTAAATTACCTAAGCAACAAATAGAACTTCCTGAACATACAACAACAATTATTAAACATAGCCGAGGTAGAGGACCAATTATTGAGGTTGATACAACACAACGAACAATTCAAGGTGAACATGAAACAAAAATTATTGAAGATTCTATTGAAGCACGAGCTGATGCTATGCAATTGTTAGTTGCTAAACCGCAAGGATCAGCGGAACATAGTACAACTGTTGTTAAAGAACAACGTGGTAAACCATATATATATGCTATTGATAAAACACAACCAATTCCTGGTAAGAGTAAAAATAGAAAAATCTGCTACAACCAATCATCCCTACAGTATTAAAATGTGAAGTGTGATCTTGTTGTTGTTGTTGGTAATCATAGAAAGATTGTGATATCCTATTGACCGTAGAATAAATTTCTGCATGATTCTTTTACGTAATATTCCACTAATGTAATATAGAAACAGCTCATATTGTGTAATAGGACATTGTTGATATTTAGTCCTTGATTACATATGTCAACAATGGCTGTGACGTCTAGTGATAGGATCGTTCGATAAAAGTATCGATTAGATTAAAGTATTCTAACAGTTCATCTTCTGATATGAACTCATGAATTCAAACAATTCTAGATCTTTTCACGTGTATAGAGAGGATGTACCATTTTCTACCTTCATATTTTTTCCACTGCTTTGATCTAGTATTTCTGAAAACCTTTCATTTATTTTCGTATTGTTTTATTTTAATTAGGTGAATATGAAACAAAATATTATGATAGACCAGTTGAAGCCTTTGGTGAAATGCATGTAGTCTTCCCAAAACAGCAACCTGTTGTTGGTCCATTAGAAGGTGAACATATGTCAACATTAATTAAGCAAGTTCACGCAAGACAAATCGTTTATGATGATCGTCTTCGTGAAATTCCTGGTGAACATGCATTGACAGTTATGGATAGTTCAACAACACAGATGGGTAGAGGTACTGAAAGTGAAGTCGAATTCATTGTACCAAAACCACAAATTAAGCGTATCGAAGAACATTCAACGACTGTTTTAAAGAATCTATCTCGTCGTCCAATAGGTTCAAATGATTATGATGAAGTATTTGTTTCATCAGCTGGTGAAGAAGAAAATCTTCGTCGACGTTATCGTTATCAAGAGGAAGAAGAAAGTGGTTGGACTAGTGCTGGTGAACATTCAACAACTTACGTTAAACAAGCACGAGCTAAATACGAACCAATTGAACTTGTTGTTGATCGGCCAAGAATTATGCCAAGTGTATCAACATTAATTGCTGATATACAAGCACCAACACAAGTCACATCAATAAAACCAACAACAATACTTATACCGCAAGATAGTTCAGTTAAATTAGATATGGACTTGAATAATCAATATTTGCAAGAACAATATGATGAAATGGAATTAGTTTTAGAAAAACCTCATGTACTTGATAGTTCAACAAAACTAATTGCAAGTATTCAACCTGGTTTAGAAATAAAATCGTTTCGACCAACAACAGATATGCAATTACAAACGAAAACTGCTGAAGAAAGTAGTTCATCATTAACGATGCAAATGCAACAAGAACAAGAAGAATCATTAGAACTTCGTATACGTAAACCGCACATACAAGATAGTTCAAGTGTTCTTATAGCTAATATTCAACCTGAATTAGGTATACAAGGACAATTAAAACCTAGTCCTTATATTCTACCACCTGTTGAAGAATCAAGTACAGCATTAACAATGGATTTAAATGCTGATCAACCAACAGCACCATTCGAATTAATTATACCGCGCATGAATGTTGAATCGTCAACAAGTACAGTTCTTGCACAAGTAGCACCAGCAATGGCTGGTATACGTGCTAAACTCGATGGATCTAAAGTTGAAAAATCGACATCAAAATTTGTTCTTGAACAAAAGAAACGTTTTGATGAAGAAGTTGAATTAATTATGCCTAAACCAAAACGTATTGAAACAAGTACATCAACAATGCTTGCTGATGTAGCAGCGAAATTAGAAACAAAAGAAATACGCGCAAGTCAAGTACAACCAGAAAAATCAACATCAACATTTTATCTCGATGGTACAGTACAACAAGTTGAACCACAACCAGTTGAATTACGTATGCGACAACCAATTATGGGTGAAAGTTCAACAACAGTGTTTGCCAATGTTAAAGCAACATTAGATACACAACACATAAAAGTACTCGGAAATCCATATCAAACTATTGAACATAGTTCATCAGCTATTATGCTTGACACTGTACCGGAACAACTTCAACCATCTGAAGTTGAGCTTATTCTTCCTCGTCCACAAATACAAGAGAGTAAATCCGTTATTTATGCTGATGTTCGTCCAACACTTGATACATCACAGACGCATATTGTTATTCCACCACCTATACAATATCCTGTTAAATCAAGTAGTCAACTTATTTTACAGCAAGATACTATTGAAACACAACCTGTCGAATTACATTTACATCGTCAACCAAGTTCACATACTGTTATGGCTCGTGTAGATGATAAACGAGCGAAAACTAAAGATATGTATGTTTTCAGTGGACAAGATCAAAACTATGGTTATCAAATACAAGATAGTTCATCAACATTATATACAGATTTAAGTAGACCCGTTGAATTGAAATACGCTGCTGATAATCGTAGAACAGCATCGATGTCTGATCAGCAACGACGAGAGTATAATTCAAGGGTAACAGCAAAAGAACGAATGAGTATGACAACTGGCAGTACTATTGGAGCAACAGAAAATAGTACAACATTGATTACTGGTACTAGAAGAACAATCTACATATTTATCGTTTGACATCATTCTTTTATTTATTTAGAAATCGAACCACGTCAATTAGAACCAGTTGAATTCATAGTTTCAGGTAGTGTAACTGGTGCTAATAATAGATTAGAACCATACACAACTAATGATACTAGTAATTTAACAACAACAACAACAACACAACGAACTATGTCATCAATAAATAATAACGGATATAATCAAAGAGCAGGCATGGATTTAAATCAAAGTTATCCACCCTATTTTCTCGCCTCTTTACGTGATCAAACAGTTCGAGAGGGTGAATCTGTACTTTTTGAAATTGTTGTATCTGGTAAATAGTGACAAATCCAATAGTGTGTTTTATTCTTACTATGTTCATTGTTGTTTTCTTTCAATCGTTTAGCTTTACCATTAGCAGAAATTACATGGGATAAAGATGGTGAAATATTAAGTGTTGATTCAGCATTTCGCATTGATTACTATAGTGATGGTCGAGCAACACTTTATATACCAGAAACATTTTTAGAGGATCAAGGTTATTATACATGTACAGCTAAAAATTCAGTAGGATCATGTCGTTCAACTGCACGCCTTATGATCAAAGGTGAATTTTGCACATCATTTTTTTAAAATCTATACTTAAATCACATCAAATAATTTTTCATTTTTAGCAACAAGCGAGCGATTGTCACCAACACGTCGTCAAATAAATAACACAACATCTATTTCTTCAGCAGCTGCTCAATATCAACAACCCACAGGCAGAATAAATCAACAATCAGCATCCTATCGAGTTTACTCACAAACAGACCCAGGAAAAATATCATATCAAGCAAGTCCACCCAAAGTTATAACACAAATTACTGAAGAAACCGAAGTTATACATATCCCTCGTCAACAAGAACAACAACGCAATGAAATATCCTATACGGTTCAAGATAAAAGACCAAAATTCGAACCAGTTGCATTTCAAGTTTCAGCTGTTAAACAAAATACTCAACCAGAAACGAAAACTACCGGTAGCGATCCAAATCCGTTTAAAATTTTTGGTGCTAAATTACGTAGTCGACCCGTTAAAGGCATTGTTCCATCGTACGATGATCAAGCGACAAATAATTATTCACAACAAGATCTGTTCACGTCTTAACAACCTTCTTCCTCTTTATTTCCCTTCTACACATTTAATATATTCAAACCTGATTAATAAAATACGACGCATAAGATGAAATACAAATCAATCTGTGAGAACAATAAATAAAAGTAAGCTATATAAAACAATAATAAAGACAAGTCGAAACTTATCATTTAGCTTCTGAGCTGTATCAATATTTTATTTCAAAAACAAATTACATCGATCTCATGTGAATGTGCAGTCATTTCGTCAATGGTATTATCATAATCAAATTATAAAATAATTAATATTAGACATATTCTATCACTAGAAGCATGTTACGAAATATATATACAATGGGTAGATCGTAGTTTAAATAATTTTATTATCATAACAGATGTCATTCAAGAAAATAAAAGGTAAGAAGTTTTTAAGATGAAATTCAATATTTTTTAAATAAAAATTGACAAAAAGTATTAAAGAATGAAATCCGTCATTTTTCTTCATAAATTAGTCTAGTCAAATGTAATCTTGATGCTTATTATGAGCAACTAGATAAATTGAAATTTTAGCATCGATAGCCCAGAACTTTTAAATTTTTATAACAACAATAACTCTTGTTTTTCTTTGATAATTATTTTTCTTTTTTTATAGAAATAGAAAATTTCTTCGTAACTTGATCTGGATGCCGATTGCAGGCATCTTAAAAGGTTTCATAGTCATCAATTGTTTATTTGCTATTTCTCAGCAGACCATGCCAAGATTCAGGAAATTATAGTGCCTTTTTATGTCATTTAATTTTATTACTGTAGCATAAAGAAATGTTTGCATAATAAAAGGGCGATGTTTTGAAGGCATTCAGAAATTAAAATTTCTATTGATTTAAGATGTACCCACTTTAACAAAGGGATTTTTCTTGCTCGGCAACATGACATGTTCTCACAAACAAGCAAGATCTAGCTTAGAGATCGATAGAGAGTTTTCTATGAAAGACTAATTAGCTCTTGAATACGTTTACAAAATGTTTTATAGTAAAACTTGAAAATTTACTTTTGTATTTTGATATCATAATTATTTTCATCAATGCCAATTCTGTCATAATATTGTATATTTTTGTACAAAAATTACTTCTCTATAACCATATAGAATTAAGTCCTTTACTTGGCAAATACATATTTTCGAAGCTATCAATCTTAATCTGAAAATAAAATGTCACCTTGTATTCCGAAATAGTGCAAAGCTTTTATTTTTCTTATCTACTTGTCTGAATTTGGCTTTTATGTCTAAACCATCACACTATAAGTTAGCAATCATCAGATATCAATAAATCCATCAATACTATTGAATTAGTCTTTTTCGTCCATATTCAATATTGTATCGATCATAATAAAACACGATCTATCTTAATTTTAGAAATTGATATCCTAACCCTGACTCGTGTGAACAACAACATTAACCTTATGAAAACCATTGATTTTGAGCATATGTCCTTTGAATGTCAAACGGTCAACTCAATTGTTAATGTGATAGTTCCAAAAAGAGTTATATTTGGTTTAGAAAAATTCTTCTTCGGAGTTTTTGTTTCATTGTTCTCACACTATTGTATTGTTTATTTCTTCTTTTGATTTGTATTTGTTTTTCTCTACTTTATACGGAAATGGCGCTCCGTGGCTTTTTTCCACTGTCAATCAAACATACTTCTCTTTTCATTTTTGTTTCTGTTTTTTTTTTGCATAACCTTTATCCCTATTCTATTTTATATTCGAAAAGAAAATACGTTTTACGGCGACAAATTCTAGGATCAATTAATAATTAAAGTATTAAGTAGAGTTTGTTTGTTTTTTTAAATTTCTCTTGTATAAGATTCGTTTCTTTTTATTTCTGTCTGCATGACATAACCTCTGTTCTTCTTTTCTTTTTCTTTTTCTTTTTTTTTAATTTAAATCCCTTCTTTTTTTTCTTGGAATTTGTTTTATAATCACGTACGAATAAAAACACGTATGAATTTTATGCTGCTTATAGGGATCAATAAATAAAACAAATGAGCGAAGCAAAAAGATATGTAAAAAAAATATTTAAATCATTAATAGAAAAAGAAAACTTCAATTTGAGAAAAATTTGATTCATTGATCATGTTTTATGTGATATATATATATATACTACAAAGAATTTTGATATAGCAACAGTTGAATGCGACTGGATGTAGGCGTTTTGCTCATCACCTTCGGTACCCACACGATGGTCTAGAAATTTGATCTCGTATATCTCGATTGATGAGTGACATAGATAGTGTGGCAAGATCGTTACTTTTCATGCATAAAACTTGTTTGCAAAGGTAATTGTTTTGTTTTTGTAGAGGAGTTTGAAGAAGAGTAGCAAACCTATGAATTTATTTCAATCATTAGTAAGATTCTATTTCGATAATTGTTCTTATTACTTAGCGGTACTACTCGTACTTGAATTACTTTTTTTTCTAAATGGATTAAATCCGCAACAAAGTGGAAACAATATAAATATAAGCGTTGCACTTATTAATATGACATTGACTTGATAGTTTCCTTGAAACGCCAACATCTGGATATGCAGATGTATTTAATGTAGCCATATTTGTACAAACAATATACTCTGTGAAATGAAATATTCATCCAGAGTAAATTGGACGAAATCGTCTTCGTTTTTTGGTTGGTCGTTCAGATATACTTTTCGAAAAAATCATTCTATCACTATTCGATAGAGAGTAATGTGTTCTAGCAATCTGCTCCATTAGTTTCTCAATTAACATTATCTAGCTTGATAGGAAAAAAAAACTGCAGACATTAACACTTAATCAATCATCTAAGAAGGAAGGTCAGACAATATACAAAATTGATGATAATATTTCTAACAAGGATTTGTTGAAATTTCAAACATCTGAAAAAAACTGCATCTTGTGTTATAAGAATTTTAATGTAAAATATTGATATGACAAGATCATGTTATTGTTGATTTTTAATTTAATACAACTTAATCGTTCCAACGATCTGAACTTAGTGATCAAAAGATTTCGTCCAAAACTAAAGTCTACATCCAACCATCTGAGAATAACATTTCTATGCGTTAACCATAGCTTTGAAGAAAGTTTTTTTTCCGATTTGGGTGCAATAATAGTCAATGTCATTGGTTCCAAGCCCTTTTGTCATGAATGATAATAGAATAGAGAACCTCGAAAAAGTCATGGAAGCAAAGAGCAGAATTTTCTCTAGCAATCAATTTCGACCTCGTTATTTCTTAAATTCGGCTTGACAAAGAAAAACATTCGCGAATGAGAGTACATGTGAAAATCTAAGCTCACCAATGAAGCACGAGATCTTATGTAAAAGTTTGTTGCAACAGCAGAATTTTATTTGAAAAGCAGAAGATGAAAGTTTTCTACAATTAACAATTGCCTATCAAATAACAATAGAATAAATTAAGTGTCTGACAATATAACAGACGGGCCGCAAAGCAAAAAATTATTATGCTAGCATTTTATATAGTCGGCGTAGACCAATATTGAGTTATCTTCAACGAAAACATGTAACCAACTACGTTTCGTGGTAATTTTATACGTAAAATTTAAAAGAAGTTAATATCCAAACATATCGTTATCCGTTAACAGTAAAAATGAATACTTACAATGGAGGTGTTTGTGCTGTCCCTCACGAAAACCGCTCATATTGGTATCAAATGAAAGGTCTCATTGCCAAACTAACAGGGTTAAAATATTAGCGACTTATGGCATGCCTAGAGGGAGATATTCGATTTTTCAGTGAATTTTCTCTGCAGGACCCGCTTT
>OENM01000558.1:0-14299 GCA_900239745.1 Rotaria magnacalcarata
TTGTTCTAAGTACTTTTAGTCGCTTAAAAATGTGCGCTGAAAGGTGCTGTTTAAGCGAATTTTTAAGCGACGTTAAGCTAGCTTTTTCGCTGAAATTTTCACATGGGATCACATGTCTGTTCAAAACATATTATTAATTGTCTTTATTTACTTAATGAACGTTTCAATCAACTTCATAGACTATGTTGATATTTAACTTATTCAAATGTATTAATAGTATTTTTTTTCTAGAAAGAAAAAACTACGTAATTAAAGATCTTTTTTCACTGTACTGCAATATGGATAGTTATGCTTATGACGAACTAGCAGAGATGTCCATCACGGTTGAGAATATGTCACTGCCGCACTGCTGCCCTCGGAGAGAGAAGACTCCCACGCCGTGATCAATTATAAAAAAAGTTACCGCGGCCGCGACGATTTTCAAAAAGTCTTTCGAAAACCCCTGCCATCACTGCACTAAATTAGAATTGTTAGTGTTAATGTGAATCCTTGAGATTCATCTAGTCCTTGAATATTATACTTATGTATACCTGAGTGTGTGGATGTGATTGTGTTTGATTCAAACACCCATCTACACTCACACCCGTCCATATGCGTCGACCTGGGTGATTGTATGCATCACAGTTAAAAAACTATATATCATGCAAACCATCCACTTTCTTTTTGCTAATTTTTTCCTATTCAGTATCATATCGCACATTTCAAGAAACTAAAAACATGTTTTATATTTCTCTCTTTGAGGAAAAATGAGTAGAACCTATTGAAAATGTTATTTTTAAGAAGACAGAACAGAAAAAAGATTATTGCAGTGTTGTTGCTGATAGAACCTCATTTCGACTATGCGACGCAAGGGGTAAAAGCTGATTTAAATCAGCTAAAAAATCATTTTAAATCAAATAAATCACTTTAAATCAGTTTAAATCAAATAAATCACTTTAAATCAAATAAATCAGTTTAAATCAAATAAATCATCTTAAATCACTGTAAATCATATAAAATCATCAGTTTTAAGTAATAAAAAAAAACTTCACGGCATTGAAGCGGTATCTAAGTTCATAGTTTTATTGACCTAATATTCAGCGATAGCTTTAGGACATCATTAAGGGGATGATGCTTGTATTCAAAAGANTTCGTAATGGTGGTGGCACGCGCCAGTTAGCCGACATGGTAGATGCATTAGAAGTAATATTCGATCATGTTCAATATCACTGACATGAATAAATATATGATTATATATATATATATTTTTTCATTGGAAAATTATTTTGTTCGTAGAACGAAGAATACAATTCTACTTCTACGACTTAGATGAAAAAACCATGTGCTTTCAATAAGAAATATATTCTTAAAAGAATATATTTTCTGCTTGTCTAGAAGAACAAAACGAAAGAAAAAAGTCAAAGAATGTTGGCTGTATCGCGAATAGCTGCAACAGAAAAAGTTCACATGCTTTCCTTCTCTTCTCTTCTATCATTTGTTTAATTTAATCATTTTTATCTCGACCACGTTGGCTATAACATATATTTTATTCGTCTGTGTGAGATTATTCCAATATTATATCGTTTACTATGAATGGATCGACACATATAAACACCAGTATTCTTCCGATGAACGTATTTGATTTACAACACGATGATTTTTACAGTTTTGTTGAACTTTACTGTGGATCTATTCAAGCAAAAATTCTTAAACTTCAACTTATTAGCGATGCCAGTACTCTTATCGAATGCAGCGATCCAACAGAAATTTTGCAATATAACGGCGAAAAACTGAATGATTTAAAACATAAATCTTGTTTAATAACAAATGATGGAAATTGTATCGTCTTACCCGGCATCGTAGCTTCATTCAAAACGTTGAAGAAGTGTCTTCTTAAAAAGCTCGAAGAAGACACCAAAAAAAATAGAAAGAATATCTCTAATAATTCTACATTACCTAACACACCAATTGTTAATCAAGTTAAATCAATCGACGAACTTCGAAATCATCTCATGGATACAATTAATCAGTGGTTCATTAATAATCGAGCTGATTTTAATTTAATAGACAATAGTACACTTGAAGCAAATACGGACTACAAGATAGAATTTAGAACTTCAAGCAACGGCAGCCAGTCCGCAATTATTATATGCGGATGTGGATCTAAATCGACCTTGGCTCGCACAATTAACACTGGATATTTTCAGGTTAGTTTACAGCTTCTCTACTTTTAATTCCAAGACCTTAGATATTATTAAACTATACGCAGAAAAACTTACGTTTAGAAGAAGGTTGTTTTCAAATATCGTATCAAATCTAACCATATAACAATACTTTAATAATTCTATTTTATCTTGTGACATGATTCCCGTCACATTAGTAGCTTGTTTATGTTTATCAATGCAGTGTGAATGAAGTGTTTGAAAAGATTATCGAGAAACTTTTCAGACGGTTCGCGCAATATGATAACCCACTGCTGTCATGTGTAAAGAGTAGAAAGACTAAAGTCAATCGATGTAATTTTTGAACATTTTTACGAGTTCAAATAATACATGATCAAAGTATCCTTCAAAATAGAATACACGAAAAGTGTTACTGCCAACGCCGAAGAATCAAGTTCTTTTTTTTNTTTTTTTTCCATCATATCAATGTCAATAATTTTAATACTTGAAGTATTGATGACATTTTTATAGATTCAAAGAATAAGCTGTTTTTGTTTATATATAACTGTAAAAGGCTTTTTGTTTTATTGACTTCTTTAGAATGATATTTTTCCTATAACATAATATTCTACTTGTCTTTCAAAATAAAATGAAATTTTTAAAAGAATGATTAAAATAAATCAAAGCTGAAGTTTCATGTAAAGATTTCATTTACGTTGTTTTAGGCTTCAAACTATTATCGACATATTGAACGATGCAATTGCTCTACGATGTTGAAGAAGTTAAATGACAAGTGTGATCTAGAGATGGTCAATGAGCAAAACAACAGTTCGATTAATACTTCCAATAGCACCACTATTCTACCAACGTCTATCTCGACCGATGGATGTTCAGGCAACAGTTCATCCAAAAAGAGAACTGCATCGACATCAGTTCGAACCTCTCGTCGAAGTACCAAGCGACGACGAGTATAAGTTGTGCTATACACTGTAACTATCGTTAATATTGATGCATTTTTTATTGATCTGGTGAAAATTCTTTTTCGAATATTTATATATTTTTTTTTGTTTGATTATCTATCGATACACTATACACATGTGATTAATCAGCTGTTTCACGTTGTTTCTACAGTTATTTTTGCTAATTTCCACTTATTTTAACTACATTTATGATACTTCCTTTCATTATAATAAAATACTTAAGATGATTTTACTAAACTTTGTCGGTAGAACTACGTTGCCATATAACAGCAATTACATACTGGAGGAAAACACTCAACGTTCACTAACTCATGACAGTACTCAAGAAAATATAATATTTGAATAACCGCTTTTCGATTTTTAAGAATAAGTAGCTTACAATTAACATTCAAAGGATAATATCAAGTCGAATACAATCTTTTTAAAGTATGGTATAGACGAAAAATATTTTTCATAATCAATTTATATGCACTACTGTTATACACTATTGTCTACTACTTTTTTCGTATAATTCTGCATTTCAGATGAATTTTCTTCTTCCAGCTAACGCACTTTCTCTCAAAGGGGATTCTTTTTACCACATTGTTGAAGAATATTGTGGTAAGGAGGTACTTGAATTACTTAGGTTTCAACTAATCGATTCTTCCATGAATCTCATCGAGATCGACGATGTCTTTTCTATCCTTCAATTCGAATCAGATCGAACATTACCACTCAAAGAAATTCTTGGTATTTCAGTTAAAAATAAACAAGACAATTATTCGTTTTTTATCATGCCTGGTATTCGCTTAAAACTAGAAAAATTTATTCGATCACTTCGTTCTCTTATTCCATCTATTGATTCATCATCATCATCAACTACAAATGCTTTAACGATTTCATCTGAACTTGTTCAACAATATCCGTTCTTAGTCGATCTTGTATATTCTCTCGAATCGAACTTATTGACTGATTTTTCATTGGACTTTCTTTCGAATATGATATCTAACGCAACACGTTCTAAAAGTTCTTTTCGTTATAAACAATCTATAAAAGATTTTGCTACTTCCATGTTCATTCTAGGAGGCCGTTGCGTTTATGAATTTGTTAGACTCAATATTCCTGGATCCATTCCTAGTTTAACTAGTCTACGTTTAATTCTTACATCGTCTAAATGCAATTTTATCGAAGGTGAATTTCAATATGATCGTTTGAAAGATTATGTTAATTGGTCTCAATATAAATATGTATTTTGTGGAGAAGATAGTACTTCCGTCGTACCAAAAATCTCATACGATACTCGATCTAACTATTTCGTTGGATTCACGCTTCCTCTTAAAAATGGATTTCCGTGTACACGGTACTTTTCTACTAATTCGTTGGGTGAACTTGAAACGTGGTATGAACAAATAGATAAATCGGATTTGATCAATGTACATGTTATTCAGCCAACTTGTCATATTGGTCAAGTGCCACCACCACCATTTCTTCTTGCAGCATATGGGACGAATAGCGTTTATACAGGTGAAGATGTTCTCGCCAGATGGTCAAGAATTTTCGATTCATGTATGGCTCAAAATATTCGAGTATTAGGTTTTTCAGCTGATTGTGATCCTAAACAGTTGAAAGCCATGCGTGAATCGATGGGATTCTTTTCAAGACAACCAACCGACTTTGAAGATCATCCGAATTTCTTCAACATTTCTTTACTCAAAGTGAGTAAATCGGTAGTTTTTAAGACAAAACCCATGAATCTGTACATGCAGCGTAATGTGAAAACGATTACTAAATTTTTAGTTCTGTAAAGCTGATATAGATTTCAAATGGTTTTAAACATTGAGCATTAGTAAGACCTACTTTCGAACACTTTTCAGCGTTAAAATCAAGCGAGTCAAGTAAGATACATTGGATAATATTTTGTCAGAAATTGCTTTGAACTAAATGAAGAGAAATACTTTGTTGATAAACTTCTTTCGTGTACATTGATGCTATTCAATGACGAAAATAGTACAACTTGATAATAGGAAGCGACTTTTCTTTGATAAAATATAAAAGCTGATTCAGATGTAGAGACAATATTTGACAACAAATGTTAGCGTTAGTTGCAGAAACATTTCAGCGAAGAAAATTAGTTAACAAAATGGAATCGATATTGATTGTTGCCGCACTTCTTTTATTTTTCTTTATTATCTAGCATGAAAGTTTTAAATGAAATTCTGAATTTTTTTACCCGAGTAAAATCAATGTCCAATTTTATAAATTTATTAATATATATTTTTTTCCATCGTTTAGAAAGCTTCATGGTTTTTTTTAAAACCAATGCAGCTATTTGTATGTTTTCAAGACGGTATACATCTGTGTACTAAATTACGAAACCGCTTATTATCGTCGACAACAGTTTTGCTGATGGGAGAGCAATATGCCAGCGTCAACCATCTTATAGAATTGATTGATAATCTTTCAAAATTCACTCATGGACTGACCATTTCCGATGTTTGCCCGAAGGACAAGCAAAACTATTCATCTTGTGAAAAGATCACAAGTGACGCCACACTTGTTTGTCTCAGAAAAATTTCGAATTCTCAAGCAACACAAGCTTACCTAAAGGTTAAATTTTACATGTTTCTCGAGTCATAAAATCTTCAAGCATTATTTCGACGAGACTATACACCTTTGAGTTAGAATCAATAAAAGGATCACATATAAAATCTACTATGACATCGTTAAAGTTATATGAAAGTTTTGACCATGGTACTGCGGCATGTTGAATACTCAAATATAATAGATTTTTTTTTCATAGATCATCCAATTCGTTCGTTTCGCTTTCGTCGAGAAAAATACTACTATTATTGATCGTCTTTACTATTCGTGGTGCGCCGTTTTCATCGTTCGTTTGTGGTCTGCGTGGTTGGAAAGTATAGACTCTGCTGACATCGACGAAAAAATTTTTCGTCTGCTTCCAATTGATTTTAGTACTCCTATCTCAAAACCGCAATTATTCATTACCGTGCCGTGTCTTTTCTCACTGGAACTGAATGCGCATAGTCTCACATACCTTGCTGTACTAGTGGCGGAGCAAAAAATAAGTGAAGATGCTTTAAACGTTTCTTTATTTAATTCTCAAATGTGTGAAAGCACCTTTCGCGCAGCTAGGTCAATGTCTGGTCCATTCTCGTCCGTTGTCAACTTCTCTGTTAATGAATTTCTCCAGCGCGTCGAAAAACTCGCTCTTCTCCAAACCATTCGATGGTCTTCGGATTGTAATATGAACAACCTTGTATTCCCTAAACATCACAAGCAGTCACAAAACTCTATGGCAGCACCCTCGACATCTACAACAACAATTACAATTACTGAAGAACTACTAGAAAAAACTGTGTTTAACGCCTATGTTCAAGCGAAAGAAATTCTTTCTGGTTGTGAATTTTCTATACTTGATTCTAGTGAAGAACTTATATCTTTCGACGAAGTAAATCGGATAGCATACAAGAAGTTAACAAAATCGAAATGTAAAATATCTAAAAAGAAAACTAGTGCATCAAACAAAGTCGAAGAAGAAGAAGAGGAAATCGAAAACGAATATGATGATGACGATAAGAATGAGGAACAACATCAACTCGACAAGCGTTATAGTGAAAATAACACCACGAATGAAGACGAAGAATCAATGCTAATCGACGAACTTGACTTTGATGTTCTTCCAGAGGTGTCTAGTTCCACCGTCAATGGAATGCGTATATTTGATTCTATTGATAACTGTCAAAATGAATCTTTCTTTTCTGTGGAAGTGAATGGCCAGAAGAAATACTTGCATAAGCAAACAGCCAATTGGTATTTTTCTAAAACTAAACCTATTTCGTCGTCTGATAGACTAAAGAGGGTTCAAGAGAAAAAATAATTTTTTTGTTTGTTTTATTCCATGTTATATTACTTCTGTAAGAAAAATAAATAACAGAGCCATCTATTTCTATGCTTCTGACAAGAAAATGATGTGCAGTTCACCGTGCATTTATAATGAATGGATTTGATTCAAAGCAAGGGGAGCAAACTGATTTATTGATTTCTAGTGATTTCTTGTGATTCCCCGTGACTTTTAACATTAGAAATCAATTTCTTCCGCCTGGAGACTTCAACTTGATAGCTCACCTTAACACAAAAAAAATCACTTTGAATCACTTTAAATCACTTTAAATCACTTTAAATCAAATAAATCACTTTAAATCATTTTAAATCAAATAAATCATTTTAAATCAAAAAATCACCTTAACTCACATAAATCACCTTAACTCACTAAATCATAAATCACCTTTTTCCCCCTTGAGTGTGATCCTTATAAGCAAAATTGCGTGGTTCAAAATGAGAATATCCAATAACATAAAAGCCTAGAGAAAAAATGCAAAACTAAACTAATCCTTAGAAATTGCTCAGGTTATCCAAACAAAAATAAGTTATTTTTAAAAGTTCGAAAGAGAAAATTCGAAGAAAAGAAATATTGAGAAAAAGAGAATTTAGAATATTTAAAATTACAAGTATTGATTTTTGTAAGCAATCTTCTTGTTAGGTGACGAATCGCTAGCATTTATGTGCATGCTTTATTTGATTGTGCAGAGAAAAAAGCAGCCGTGACACATCAACAGATGGTACACATAACACGAGTAAAATGAATAACAGAAAAAAAATGTTCAGTGCTTCAACAACAAATCTTCGAACTCCCACGTCTTTTGAAGTTAGAACAAAATGAGTCTTAGCACTCATCTAGACAGATTCTTTATGTTACTAAAGGCTAGTAAATTACGATACAAAAACACATGCTGTACAGTTACCATAGTAATATCATGTAATCTATATTTTGAGGACGTATTGCTTGATATAATTTTGCTCAAGCTTTTCGCACCAGTTTAAAAACTATCTAAGATGGTTGCTAAAGTCGCATAGTTAATTTTAACGATAACAATAGATACATTTTCAATTATTAAGATGACAAATTCTTTACACAAGTCAGTTAAGTCAGAACTTTCAAGAATTAAATTGAAGGTCAGAGGTGATTGAGGATATATCACATTACGAAATACATATTTGGCATAAACATATTTTTTCTAGGTAGAGGAGCACCAGTCAATACCAGCCGTCAACCATTGGAACGATATAATCAGCAACAAGTCAGGCACTTTCTTGAATTTGTCCTTTCACCTTCTATTACTACTGATATTCCGTTCGGGAAAAAAGTCTTACACTAGTGAATGGTGCAACACTTGATGTAGTCAATACAATTCGTAATACTATTAGTACTCGTATTATTCAGCAATACTATTCTTATTGTCAAGAAACAACCAGTGGCAATTTGAAAATACTTGGTGAATCATCTCTTTTTACGATTCTTCAAGCCTGTGCTGCTTCAACTAGGAAAAGCATGGCTGGCATAGATAACTACGCGGCGAATGGGTCCACAGGGTTTGACAATTTGAAAAAAAGTGTGATGAGTTGGCCGTATTCCGTAAATAATCTTTTATTTTTTTTCGAAATTTATTTTGTTGATATTAGGTGTTTCCATTGATAAAGTTGTACAACTTCAAAAGTACTACAGAAATGTAGAAATCATATCAAAATCGACTATAAAACTCATATTTCTAACAGTAGCACAATCGCTGATCATTGCTCAGTCTTTGGCAGGGACGGCGCGAAGCAACAAAAATATAGGGGGGTTACTTGAAAACGGGAGGTTTTTTTTCCAAAATCGGAGTAAATTAATAAAAATTTCTTCTATTTTCTTCAAATCGGAGTAAAATTGAAACAAAAATTTCCAAAGTTGGGGGGNCCCCCCCCCCCCCCCCCCCCCGTTCGCGCCGTCCCTGGTCTTTGTTCTCAGTGGTTCAAAAGACAATGATTGGAATGAAGAATGTGATCACACACATACAGATAAGTAAACAAGATTTTCTCTTCATGTTGCTCAGTTATGTTGATTATTTTTACATTGTAGATGTGAAGGTTGTTGTCTTTTGGATTATACTCTTGCTGAAATCGAATTAATTCTAAAGGATAATGACGAGATGACTGAAGATATTCGTTTGCGGCATTTAACCTTATTTAATCGGCAACGTAATCTTATTTATGAATGGAAAAAACATCAACTAAGAGCGGTTTATCAAGAAGCTGCTCGTGATACGGCTCTTGCTTCATTGGATGATACTAGCGTAAGAAAATATCATAATTAAATTACAGATCTCGTTTTTCAATTTCTATTTCATGCAGTTGCTCAGATGATGTGTAGTATGTCATGTAAAGGAAAAAAATCTACTTCAAGCATGAATGCATCATGTAGATGATTCCAACATTTAAAATACACATCATTTTTCTATTGTATAGAAAAAATTATTCAACTGAGTTTTACAAGGACTACTAAATAATAAAACTTGTCTAATAATAAAATTTGAAAAGTAGGAGATTTTAATAGATGATATGTAATATACTTTTCTTAATTATTACTGGTTTTAAAAGTTTTCAATCATTTTAAAGCATTAATAGTATAGAATCCTTCATATAAATGTAATAATCATTCGTGTTAAAACTGAAAACTTCAAGGTCCAATCATGTGCAGATATATTACTGTTGAAGATTGCGATGCAGCTTTGTGAAAGCCAATTATCATCCTATCATAAATCTATCAAAGCAAACTTCCAAAGAGAAAAATTTAGTTTTAACATTAACTTGCAACTATTTCGTCTTTACTATGAATAAAATATCGTTTGAATTCAAAAGAACTGTTGGCTATTGACTGGGCCATGAAATGGCTACAAGCTAAGTATAGGCAATCACAATGTGAATTTTTCGAACTTAAAGGTCTGCCGTGGCATATAAACTCATGTTGTACGAGCAATATCATCTTCAACGACGTCTATTTCACCGAAAGATAAACTTTTTGAAAATAGGACGTTTTGCCATGTATTTAATAATTGTTTACAAAATAGTTCCACTGTTATCAGCATCCTGGAAGATGTGTTGAAACGAATTAAATTTGATCATCCTGAAGTGGAAACAGCTTATATTAGATGTGATAATGCAGGATGTTACCATGACTCGGAAACTCTTCTTGCTGTAAAAGCATTATTTGATTCAACTGGTATTTTCATTCGTCGTATTGATTTTTCAGAACCACAAACAGGTGTGAATGCTTTGCATATAGGATAATTAAAAAATATAGAGAAAAAAAGGATCACACGTCTTTATTACAACTTCATAATATCTCTCCACCAAAATGGCATTTGTAATATGCAATAACGTTTCGCACATTGTTGAAATTTCAAAGGAAATATGAAAACTAAAATAGTTCTTCTTGCATATAAACCATAAGGATTTTTCCTATGAATTTCTGTTTGATAAACTGAACGAAAACATTTTTTTCATCAAAAATAACTGACAATTGAAGTTCAAAAGTAGAAAGAGTTCTTAAAATATATCGGCACGATGGAACATTTTTCCAAAAGCGACATGAGTTGTTTTAGAATTAACAGTTACACATATCAATAAAAGGTGATTTTTGAAATCGTAGCGAATTGACTTTCGATGGTTCTAAAGTCGATATATACTTTACTCTAGATATTTCTTCCTTTTTCGTTATTCATTTATTTTACAGAAAAGGACCGTGCGATCGAAAAGCAGCAGTCATCAAAGGTCACATAAGGCGATTTGTTAACGAGAAAAATGATTGTATGTCAAGTGCCGACTTTGTTGCTGCTGCCAAGTCAACAAAGAACCTTTCAATTTTCTCCTGCAACTTGCCGTCTGAGAAACACAACGAAAAATTCAAATGGGAAGGTGTTAGTAAATACAATAACATCGAATTCAATCTAAAACGAACTCTGTCTTCATCTAAACGTACAACTACTATATCAACATTATCTCCTCTCGATATTGACATAACAACGTGGCGAGCTTTTACTATTGGAAATGGTAAAACATTCCAATTGTCAAATTTTAAATCTTCGGTTACCAATATCGTACCATTAGAATTTGAAGATGGAGCTTTGTCTATAGATAACTCTTGGAAATCTGAAGAATCGTTCACAAGTATGTTTTTTAATCAACACTGATGGAAAAAGTTCGTTTCATGAATTCTCAACAAACATTTTCAAACAAACCTTGACGATATTGAGAGTGCTTTTTTAGAGAAAAATGCTCGTTGAATAGTTCGATGTCTTAAAGCGCTTCGAATGCTAACAATCTCGAAAACGATCAAATTTGGATATTCATCAATATTTAGGAGTCTGTTAAAGTTTTCGAAAATTCTGAAAAGTAATATCAACTCTAGTAAACGTTTGGAGGACTTTTCAGTTGGTTTGGTAAATTTGTTTTGGGTTTAAAAAATATCTAAAATTTTTGTCGCCGTTTTACAAAACGAACTTTTTCCAAACAAATTTCATTCAAAAGTTTTCATAAATTCTAGCTGACTCAAATTCAAACGATTCTATGGATGTCGATCAAGAAGTGGACAACTTTTCAACACCATCTAGTTCTTCGCAATCGCTTTTGTGGGACTGTCCTGTTGAAAATTGCATTCGCCAGTATAGGCGATACAACGATCTTCAATACCATCTTGATACAGGAAAACACACTATTGCAGGGACAAAGATGCTGTTACTTGACCAAGCTAAAACTATGTTGAAAAGTCTTACTGAAAATGATACTCACAGATCAAGTATCACACTACAAAACTTTAATACTATTCAAGATGTTAATGATAAAACCACTAATATTTTATCAAAAGGATGGGCTTTATCTTTATCTAAAATAAATACACGATTTACTGAACTACAAAAGAAATATCTTAATGATGCATACATTAAAGGAGAGGAAACAGGATTCAAATATAATCCAGATACACTTTCTCTCGTAATAAATATCCATATCATGATTGAAATAATAATTCATTTTTTTTTGCAGGAAATGCCCTTCGTCAAGGATAATGGTCAATTCAGATTTGCACCAGATGAATGTCTCACAGCTTCTCAAATAAAAAGTTTTTTTTCCTGTTTGACAAGGAAACGTCGAAAACAAATTGATAATATTCGACGATTTTCAAATGAACCGACCGCTACAAATACCCAACAAGTACATTCGAATGATACAGATGACGAAACAGACGACGATGAATCAAGTGAATATGATTCTCACATCGCTGCTCAGGATATGGCTGATTTGCAACAAACAAGCTAAAGAAACTTTAAAAAAATGAGGACAGAAATTAAAATGAGTGCACTCAGAAATAGTCATATAAATAAAGTGCTAATTTTGTATGTCAGAATATCATAGTATCCATGGTAATCATTTTTTCTCTTCATTTAATTAATCGGAAGTTTATCAAAACTACCAATAGGAAGCAATTACTATATATAAGAAGTCGTGACAAATAGAATGAAATAACTACGTAAACATGAAATATGTATTGGATACAAGATGATCTTTCACGAAATATCACTTCCTAGAATAATAGAACAAAAACCATTGCGAATCTTCCATGTGATAAGATTAAAAATTTATTTTAAGAACGTTACGATAACTAAAATAAGTGAAGAAACACTACGAACACAAACGAAGAGTCATAAAGCATTGAAATGGAGATTTTAAAATAATAGCTCTTAAAACAATTTTGAGAATTCTACCTTAAAAACAGTGAACTTACGACATTATTGGGCAGATAATAAAGTATATTTTAATTCCAAAAAAGACTAATATTTTACCGTTGAAAAGGAGTTTTAAGCGCCAGATATACTTTGGCCAACGATACTAACGAAATGCTCTAAGTAAATCAAACAAAATCCGATCAAAGTAAAAAAAAGTGACCTGCGGACTCCAACTTAAACTAAAACGTTTTTGGACCATACCAAGCCTAATTTTATTCATTCATACATAGAAAGATGCAGTTTTTCACGAGCTATCTGCTAGTACTAATTTAATTTTGGGAGCGCATTACTGTAATATAGTTCAAAAGGAAAATACATGAAAAATTTTCAAAACAAATTCAAATTTTTTTCGATTTTTTCGCTAAAAAAATGTGCATTACTCGGTATTTTTGTTTTTGATTCTTGTTCGATGATTATGTACTTGATAGAGGAAATCAAGCTCTATTAAATGATACCAAAATAGCGGACCTTTAGTAGAGAAATAGATTGTGAAAAAGTGGAATACTGAACACACCCAAAATCATCAAAAATTTTGACATAATGTAGGAGGGTGTGCTCAAAGATTCACTTATATCTCGTAATTGGCATTATAGAAAAAGTTAAAAATTTGGATTCTAGAATAACTTTTCACCGGCTATCGAATGGAATAGCTCATTTCAAAAACTAAAACTTGCCATATGCTACCATTGGTCGGTTTTCTCGTGGACCGTCTCTTAAATAGACAATTAATATATTATTATTTTGTACAGGATCAAATTAAAGCGAGACAATGTGAGTTAAAAACTGTAGACAATTATCATATTGCCATTACTCATCTTCAAAGCATGGCTAAACAATTTTTCAATAATTTTAGAAAAAAGAAATTGACAGTTGCACATAATTCTAAGCAAAATCTCTCTTTTAGAATGTACGACCAAGTTATAAGGTTACTTGTTTTCTTAAGTTTTGTTAGTCATAATCTCTCAAATTCGCCTAGAAGATAAACTACTCTGATGGTATTTTGGTGCATGACTTTTTGCAGCCTTGTGACTAACGTAAAAGAATTTTTATTATATATCAGATGTTCTGTAAACTTTACTAAAGCTAAGAGATATAATGTGAGACATAGGGCTAAGTCACCAGTTGCGAAAAGTCATCGAGAATTACCATATTTTAATACAATGCGAAAGGAATTAATATATATATATATAAATTAAACGAAGAAAAATTTAATTCAATAGAACGAAAGTAACTTGCAAAAGTATATTTTCTTCATTCTAATCACGTAAATCGTTCGACTTTACTGATTTTATTTATTCATTCAATCGAATACATCAATCGATTTCATTTAGTAAAATAAAGAATATTTTTCCTACAGTGAAATAAGGCTGTTATATCGATTAGACAACTTTTGAACACTAGGCTTAAAGAGTTAACACCAAAGCTGACATTTCTAACTGGTAAATTCATACAACTTGCATCAGTTTCTCTATAAGTCAAAATATTCAAATAAAAAAATGTTATGAAGAATGATTCAAATCAA
>OENM01000558.1:14328-44848 GCA_900239745.1 Rotaria magnacalcarata
TTTTCTCTCGGCTCACACATCACATTCCCCAACGTTTTTATTCTGTGTTCGCATTAGTCAACTTTTTCTCGAAGACTATCTTTTATAAACAAATTATGTATATAAAATTTGTGCTACGTTGATTTCATCGGATCACCCGGATACCAAAGATCTACTTATAACCTTTACTAACAGTTTAATGTTTTCATCTACATCTGAAAACTTCAACGTAAGTTCATAGAACTCAACTCAGTCATGTTCATAAAATGGTCGTTTTCTGATGATTAAGTCAGTGGAGAAATTATGAGAAACCAATTACAAATTCAGATTCCTTGACCTCCAAAACTTGCTATTCGAACTTCTAAGAAATAGGCATTTTCAAAAAACAGCGTTTCTGTTAAATACAATCAAAAGAAATTCATGTTTTCTGCAGATGAAACATTGTATCCCTTAATTTTTAGTGAATTAAGTGTTAACGCGAAAAGCTTAATACTTAATATTAAGTAATTAAGTGGCTAATGGAAACATTTTCTTATTAATATTAAGTGTTAAATTAAAACTTAATACTTAATATTAAATTAACGTTAAGTGGCACCCCTATTGAGGCCTATTTCAGCGTAAAAAAGTGTCACGCTCACTACTTTTGGTATGCCCTAAGTACATAAAAGAATGTCCACACTGAACATAAAAGAAATAAGAAATAGGATTGTTTTCTTAAATAATGCAATTTATTCTTGAAATATAATTATTTCTTTTTACTACTCTACAAATGAAAGGAAACAAAAGGAAAATGCAATAGGTACGCATGCAAAACGTGCAGCCATTTGTTGTACATTGACGACATCGAAAAAGTCAAGGTTTCTGTTTTTAGCCAATGGCAGAATCCGAATACTTTCAATATCTTATGAGTTAATATAATAAAAATATATACTTTTTATTAGAGAATCTTAATTTTCTAGTATATAAAAGTATTCATTTAGTATCATTTACTTTTTGAAAGAAAATAAACTAACGCCAACGAATGCGTTCTTAATTGTAAGACAGTGTACGCTCCATGACACTCCAATGGTAACATTTATTATAATTTGAAAGCATAGTTAATAAGAAAAATATGCGAGTTCATTATATTATTATATAGATATATCTATATTTTTGACATGAATTATATTGTTGTGTTAACGACGTAGATAGTCGTATGATCTTGAATAAATTGTATGCGGCACTTGTAATATGAAATATATACGAAGTATGTCTCAGTATTTACTAATTTTCTTCCTTTTTTCCCACCCCTTTACTTGCCTCCTATATATAAAGCAAAAGAAATAAGAAAACATAAGATAAAAAAAAAAACTTATCGGTAATTCTATTACTCTCTGGACATTAATAAAAGAAAAGGTATTGACAAGCGTAAAGGACTTAATATATATATATATATATATATTATTCTATTCCTCGTCATCGGGTCGAGTAAAACATTCATTTAACAACAGATTCCTATCAACAACGGTATTGTCAAATATTTTATTTCTCATTAAACTTTTTGATCTGAAAGAGAGAACAAGAAATAAAAAAATTTTATGAAAAATATGAGTCCTACTGTTATCGTTTGCATATAAATTTGTCAAAGTGTTGACAAAAAACGTTGTTTATTATAGATATTAGGATAGAGTTGCAGATTATTTTCCATATAGATCCGTCGGGGGTAATTCGGATCACAAATAGCGAACTCAAGTTGATATCTATCACATCTCTTGGGATAATTCAGATTACCGTAGTAAAAACCATTACAGTCGTTTTTTCTTATCGTTTTGCTGATTATTGTTTTTTTACGTAAAATAAAAAGAATTTAACATTCGTTAACCTGCCGTATTTTTTATTTTGACCAGAAATTGTGAGAAGATATTCAACAGAATGTTACCTCTGACAGTCACTTTTCATAATATTAAGAGTCCGACTAGGTTAGTTTCGATTAGTACACCAATTTATCCTGAGGCAGTTCAGACCACCTCCATCTATTTTATCTACTGAGAAAGTTATAAAAACTCAACCACATTTATAACATAGGAGTGTCTAATAAGCCGGAGAGAAAATTCGTTCCACGATTTTTTCTGCCTCACAATAGAAACCACCGCGACACTTTATGTGACCGATCAAAATATTATGCCGCAGAAAAAATTACGCGAGGAAAATGTCTTATTTTAAGATAAAATCCTACGAACTGTGATAAATTATTTTAAGTTTATAAGAGACTTCCGCAGGAAAAACAGTCAGGTATCTCCCTATGCTAAAAACGCAGTATGAATAAATAGATATGAGTATGCTGAGCACTACATAAAATCCAAAATCCATTACCAACAATTATATGAATTATAAATATTTTGCTAGTATTGACCTTGAAACTGAACTGACACTGGGTAACTATCTGCTAATTAATAGACAGCTATTAAAAGCAATTTACACTCATGAAAATTTGTTTTGAGGAAATTCAACTTTGAAGAGTGCTAGACTTGCAGATTTTTATAAAAATAACTTCCAATTCATACAAGTAGATCTGAATTGTCCTTGTTGTTGATTGAAATAGTCTGAATATCCAGTTAAAGAACACACATGACTTCATGTCTCTATGATAATCTCTTGAAGATTTCTTTTGATGATTAGTAATTTTTCATAGATATTTATCCATCAGTTTACAGGGCAATTTAACTTTCGGAGATCTCTCGGGTTTTCGAAATCTTTGGTAGAATTGAAATATTTTGTGAAAAGTCAGACAAGAACATATTTTTTTTCTTTGCAGTTCTTTGCCAAGAAGAATATTTGATGAGTCACATGGAATGCCAGCTGAATCTTCGCAGTGAGAAAAAGAGGAATAAGTTTTTTCTCTCAGGATTAGTAGTCAATGTTGACGATGAAAACAGTAGGGGTTTCAATTTAGTACTGAATAGCTGAATTAGCTGGATCGATTCGAATTATTTCAGAGGAACTCGCTAATAAAAAATGACTAATAGAAGTGTCATTGCTGTAAATATTATATCACCGTTCTACATTTATTCATAGAATTGTTTTCCGGTCATATAGAATATAGAATAGGCCTACGTTATTTTCGAAGAACTACAGACTTATATAAGATCTTTTTGTGAACGGGTTATGTCAGAATCATCTGAACTACTATACTCGGTTTGGCCACGCTAGATTTTTTAACGCTGCGACCCTCTTTTATTACTAGTAGACGCTCTTTTGAAAATTCTTTTTTTGATGAGAGATCGAATTTACTGTCATCCAAATACTGTATTTAGGCTCATTCCATCAGAACCCACCATGTCCATCCGGCGTTCAAGCAAGAATGCATTCCAAGTTACAGGGTTTGTAGATAATTTTTCGCTGATCATTTTGGTAATAAAATTTTTCGAAATAAATTCTATTTTCTCGACGATACAGGTCAAATACAAAAAGTACACTTTTCTCTTTTTACAGTAAATAAAAAAAGCATTTTTCTCGAAAAAATGATGAAAATCTCACCTTGTCGCTCAGATTTTAACACCAGCCACAAATTCAGAATCCATAAAAATTAAAATAATTTTGAAAAGTTTCTACGGACTGCGAGGTTACTTTGAAATACACTAGCGGGAGAAGGTGTTTGAAAAATCGATGTGCGAGTCAGAATTAACCAGAATATTGGCACTAGCAGTTCGTTTTCTTCGTGACTGCGATTTGAGGGTGTAGCAACCTCAAAACCGTGTTCTATGACAATTTTTCATGAATTTATTAGCCAAATCTAATTATTTTATTTTGTTGAGTACACTCAAATTTCTTGAAACGTTCAGGACTTGTAGAGAGATTTCTGCTGAGTATTTTTGTATTAAATTATTTAATGTTCGATTCTTTTTTCATAAAGATACGAGTCAAATAATATGAGGTTGACTTTTTGAGAATGTATCAGACTCTAGATTCACTTCATGAGAATGGAAGCAAACTTTCAGAATTTGTAGGTCTTGTGTCTGCTAGCATAGTTGTACATTTAAAAAGTTTGAAAATTATGCGAAAGGGTTTAAATGGAGAACACAATTTTTGATTTCCTAGCGAAAATTTCATACATGGAATATATCCATTTTAAATGATAGACATGTGAAGCCATCTGAGTAGATACTATTCAATGAGATGATAATTCTACTAAGCCGGAACGGTTTTGTGCGACGTTTCCTTTGTACTAAAATGGTTCGAACAAAAATGAACTGTTGTCGATTTTTGGAAGCCAAACATCTCGAACAAGGTAGAATATTCAATTAATAAATTTATATACTTTAGAATTACCTTTGAATGCACTACCAAGTTATTAGATTTGCATAGGTTTTGAATCAAAGCCGCTGAATATAATGAAGTGTTTCGAGGGACGATTTTTACATTTTCTTCAATTTCCGGGCTGTCTAATGAGGAAGTTAATGATTATTCTCAGAAACAAACTGCGTATTTGAGGCATCGGTGAGGCAGGAAATACGAAAAATGTGGTCGCTTTTATAGTCAAAGAGTTTGAAAATTCTAAAAAATCTTGCTAAAAATCCCACTGAAAAGTCGTACATCCTAAAACTCCCAGGGCAATCTTACAATACTATTTTTCTGTTAGTTTCCTTCCAGTAGATTATAAATATGTATTGCTCTTCTGATCGAAACCTTTCATTATTTATATCCAGGAACTTTCATTGGAAACCTATCCAAATCTGGTCCCCAGATAGTGCATTCAAAGATAATTCTAAAGTATATAAATTTATTAATTGAATATTCTACCTTGTTCGAGATGTTTGGCTTCCAAAAATCGACAACAGTTCATTTTTGTTGGAACCATTTTAGTACAAAGGAAACGTCGGACAAAACCGTTCCGGCTTAGTAGAATTATCATCTCATTGAATAGTATCTACTCAGATGGCTTCACATGTCTATCATTTAAAATGGATATATTCCATGTATGAAATTTTCGCTAGGAAATCAAAAATTGTGTTCTCCATTTAAACCCTTTCGCATAATTTTCAAACTTTTTAAATGTACAACTATGCTAGCAGACACAAGACCTACAAATTCTGAAAGTTTGCTTCCATTCTCATGAAGTGAATCTAGAGTCTGATACATTCTCAAAAAGTCAACCTCATATTATTTGACTCGTATCTTTATGAAAAAAGAATCGAACATTAAATAATTTAATACAAAAATACTCAGCAGAAATCTCTCTACAAGTCCTGAACGTTTCAAGAAATTTGAGTGTACTCAACAAAATAAAATAATTGGATTTGAGTAATAAAGTACGATAATTAGATTTGACTAATAAAGTACGATAATTAGATTTGACTAATAAATTCATGAAAAATTGTCATAGAGCACGGTTTTGGGGTTGCTACACCCTCAAATCGCAGTCACGAAGAAAACGAACTGCTAGTGCCAATATTCTGGTTAATTCTGACTCGCACATGGATTTTTTCAAACACCTTTTCCCGCTAGTGTATTTCAAAGTAACCTCGCAGTCCGTAGAAACTTTTCAAAATTATTTTAATTTTTACGGATTCTGAATTTGTGGCTAGTGTTAAAATTTGAGCGACAAGGTGAGATTTTCATCATTTTTTCGAGAAAAATGCTTTTTTTATTTACTGTAAAAAAAGAAAAGTGTACTTTTTGTATTTGACCTGTATCGTCGAGAAAATAGAATTTATTTCGAAAAATTTTATCACCAAAATGATCAGCGAAAAATTATCTACAAACCCTGTAACTTGGAATGCACTCTGGTAGAATAGCTCTTTATTAGAGTGAGCAAAAATAAAAGAAGTTTGTTACTTTGTATTATTACTTTTGATCCGTTTTATTATCCTAGCAGATATTTTTATTATATTCATATATTCATTTAGAATCTATATAATTTCGCCAATTGTATATTTGTCGTTGGCGAACTTCTTCACGAAATTCGCCAATTGGCGAATTACTAGTTGGACATTCGCCAATTTGGCGAATTGCTAGTGAATGTTCACCAATTGGCGAAAACTACAATTGACGAAACGATGAATTATCGATAAGATATTACCGCATTCATTTATTACAAAGATGTAGAAAAAAAAATTGCGCAGTTTTTCCAGTAAATTGAACAGTTCTTAAGAGTTTTTAAATATTAATGTCGTACTAATGGATTTTCTATTTGCTTTGACATAATCAATGAAAATAAATGTTAACAGTATGCGTTCAATCGTCAAACAGCTATTCATTCGTTTGCTACTTTCTTGTTATGTGCGCCTACACAGTATGGTGAAAGAGAATTCATCATTTTTCGTGTACTTATCTTGGTGTATTCATTCTTGGTTTTTCTTCTTCTTCTTCTTCTTTTTAATTGCTTATTGGTTGGGCGTTTTGTTTGATTCTCAAACTTTCTTCTTTAGTATTCAATTATTTCTCTTAACAATGAATTCATCGATCTTATGTTCATATAATTCAAACAGTTGTCATTTCATTGATGGCTCTGGACGTTGTCTATCGAATGACAAGGTCCTTGACTTAGTTCTAAAATATGTCAAGCCAACCTATTATGAATGGGTATTTATTGTAATCTATGTGATTGTTTTTATTGTGGGTACCATCGGTAATATACTTGTAATTATTGTTATACAACGAAATCGAAGCATGAGGTTGTATCAAAGAAATAAAAATAATAGAAAAAAACATCATCTCTTTTCTTTTCAATCTATTGTTTTTAGAACGGTGACAAATATGTTTATAATGAATTTAGCCGCAGCTGATCTTCTAGTACTTTTATTTTGTTTGCCAGCTACAGTTGTTCAAGATGTAACTAAAACATGGTTTTTTGGTTTATTTCTTTGTAAATTCGTTAACTATATACAGGTAAGCGATTGTTTTACTTCATCATTGATTATTCCATAGTTAGAAACGCAGAATAAAAAGCAATGCTATAGTTAAACATTTATTTAAAAAAATATGCATAATGCAGTTCGCTCGTCATTCGGCTATAGCATCTAATGATGCATTTGCATAGACAGGTTGATTTTTATCGTCATAAATAATCGTATCAATGGAGCCCGTTTGCAGATGTTGATTCAATGCTGGATTTATGAATCTTAATCGCGAAATAATACGTTGACCGCCAAGCTCTTGTAAATATTCTGTATGAATATCTGGTAGTTTACTTAAATAATCTTCAACGGTACGTGGTCGATACATATAAGCACGTATATATGAAAATATAACAATAGCAGCTAATAGAACAACAACTAAAATAATTAGAAGATAAACAGGTTGATTAGCAAATGATACTTCTAATTCTTCTAATTGACATGTGTCTGCCACTGAAACAACATGACAAAAACGGCTTGAACCAATTAGACCTGATCGATTATTTTTAAGAAAGAATACGCATATTAAATAGTTGCCTTCGGCTTCTAAATATTCCATTTTTAGTGCACCACTATATTGAACTTCGTCCGTATGGAAATCAACAATATCAAGTCGTTCTTCCAGCGATTGTTCATCGATATAAGTTATCGATAGATAATACGAACTGATATTTAATACATTTTTAGCGTAATTTGTATTTAATATTGTAAAATGATAATGTCCACCATGGCCATGTACTTTAGCTTCATGTTCAAATTGAAGTCTATTTAATTGTTCGACTTCGAAACGTGTTTCATTAGATGTTAAATCTGATTGAGCTGAAATATGTTGAATAATAAGGATAAATAATAGAGGCAACATGTCTCACGTATATTGAAGAGAAGAGAAGAAAATAAAATTTTCATTGTTTTATAGCTCATACGTTTTTTGAGTCATAAAATTTTGTTATCATCGAAAAGAAAAATAATGCAGTATTTTTTTATTTTTAGAACATGTCGATATCTGTATCTGTATTGACATTAATGGCTATTTCAATTGAACGTTATCAAGCTATTGTTCATCCATTGAAATTTACTGGAACAAAACATCGTGCACGAATTTTAATTCTCTCTGTTTGGATACTTTCATTACTACTTGTTCTTCCAGGTTAGATAATGATTTTATTTTTTGTTTCAGAATGAATTCAGAACTTTTATGACTTTTGTTTTCAAGACTAATAGGAAGACTTTTATCTTGATTGCTATATACTTTTCATGAAATGCATTCTTTTTGATTTCCTTTTCTCTATCTGTGTCTGTAATTAATAACATACAAATATAGATTGAATCTCAGACATATCATATTTCAATTATACAAACATTAACAAGTAACTATTTCTTAAAATGTATATTTAGATGCTTTTATGATGACACTTAATCGACAATTTGCAGATCAGCTACATATACAATATTTAATATAGTAATATCTATTTATTAACTAGTTTTTTTTTATCAAGCAAATTGTATCATTTTAGTTGTGAATGGGATTCACATCCATTAACGGATCTTCTTTATCAATTACATATATCACTTTGTTTATTTGTCATTCCACTTTGTTTTATGGTATATGCATATACTGGTATTGCACGTGCACTTTGGAGTTCATTGCCAAGTGAACGGATATTTAACGATGACAAATGTAGAATTCATGCAAATCAACTCATATTTTCCGGTAGATCATTTTAACGATTAGAAATTTGCAATAATAAAAAATTCTTCGATTAATCTCGATCCTATTTAGATAAATCTAATCGCAGTAGTTTAAGAAATTCAACTAAGTCAGCTAATTTAGTTGTACAAGAAAATCGACAAAAAGCAGCTAAAATGTTAATATCCGTTGTAATTATTTTTGCTATTTGTTATATTCCAGTACATGCATTCAATTTATTCAGGTACAGCAAAACAAATAATTACAATCACGAAATCTAGTAGAAATCAATTTGTTTTAGATATATCACTGTCTATCTCGAACATATTACAAATTCACAAGCAAATGATACATCCGATGGAAATAATCAATGTGTCGAGCCTAAACGTCTCTATCTTGAACGTACGGGCGCAGCGAACATTGTTACAATTAGTGCATTAATATCTCATTTTCTTCCTTATTTCAATTCATCAATCAATCCAACCATATATAATATTATGAGTGGTAACAATCTTAGATCGAATTTCTTTATGCATATGTTTTCTCTCCTTTAGATAAGTTTCGTATAAAATTTCGTGAACTATTTTTATCTCGTTGTTGTTGTTGTTGTAAACCAATTCCAAGAATGAAATCGGCATCTTCAATCATGATGCAATTTAAACCATCCGGACTGGTACAAAATTCGCTAATGACACTAAACAGTAATCGATCATCGGTGAAGAATAATTATCGACAAAGTTCAACTAATACAATAAATATTGGAAGCGGAGGTGGCCCAATTAAGACTAATTCAAATAATAATAATAATAATACTAAGATGACAAACCATAATGGAATCAATGCTTACACCCACAACCGACCTATCTGTTTTCGCTTAACTAACGTTTGACAGGAAAAACATTTAAAGATACAATATAGACAATTAGAAAATCAATAAGAAAGAAAGAAAGAAAAAAAAACACAACTCTAATTGTTCTAGAATCTCAATAAATGAATAAACAGAAAAAAACCTACGCTTAAGAAATAACTGTTATGCTATCAAGAGATCTGCAATAACGCCTACTGACAGCCATGCCTTTTAGACGAGTACTCTTTGCCATCCTACATTATATATATATATATATATATATGCTTGTATACAACTATATATCAGTACTAAATCGATCTACTAATATACAACACTTTCCAAACAGTACACTAACTTTAACAGCTAAAAAAGAAAAGAAACTGATGAATTTCGTTGTTGCTTTGATTTGTGTTGGTCCGTTGCTTCTGTTGTTTCATAGTACGAAAGTTCATACCCATCCGGTGAATTTAGATTTGAACCAGTAAGTGATTTCAAGGTTTTTATTTTCGATATTGAATAAAAAAAACGATACGTTTATGTGAATAGTAAATGGCAAGCGGGTTATCATCCATTTCCTGAAATGAGTCGATTTCTGAATTCTCATTCACGTATTCATCGGCAATCACCGCGGCCGTCCTATTCATTTCTTGGATATCTGTGTAGGTAAGATTTATCTTTGTTACTAAAAATCAATCAATCAATTCTAATCCTCTTTTCTCTACTCTAGTATGGCCGATGATGAGAAAAGTATTCAAGAATTTTTGAGTACATTCGACAGCAAATATGGATCATTAATAATGACTATAATCGAACAAGATTGCCCGGCGTATAAACGACGACATCGACGTTCGATCAATGATGTTAATCAAAAGGATTTTTCGCGAACATTTTTATCACAAATAGTCGATTATCAACATAAATTTTGATATTCAATGTAGAATTAGAAAGCTTAGGGAAGATATTTATTTTTTTGTTTTATTTGTAATGGCTATTTTCAGATAAAATTTAACACAACAATAAAAATATATTTTTAAAGAAAAATATTCTTTTTAATTTCAATCCAATCAATAACAGTATTCAGAATTCTTGCAAAACAAAATCATTCATGACCCTAGCGTTCAGTTTAATAGAAATGCCTCACTCTAAATCGAACAGTAACTTGTTGGACAAATCGAATTGCTTCGCGCTTCTTCATTAAGTATACTCGATTGCTAGTTGCATGAGAGCAATGAGTGAGTTCTATTCTAAGTTCTGGAAATTTAGGGCACAAGAAGAATGCAAAGCGTAACATTTTGAAAAATATGTCTCTAATTACATGCTTTGTTTTTCATCGAATAGTAATTAGGCTTCATTTGAAACAACAACTCGGCTATGCTCACTTTGTCGACGTGCTCTTTCGAGAAAAGAAAGGTCATTGGTTACGTTAAAGTTGTTTGAGAATTCTGAATTGCTGCATGATCAAAATAAGCAATATTGCCATTTATGGAAGATGAGAATTCGCAACACGTTCCAATGTGCATATTAAACACACAAAAAACTAGTTTTTTACAATAACGAAATCAGATAGAAACGAGCAGATAGGTTATTTGAATGACCAAAAAGAAAGTCATCTTCCGTTTTTACTACCTCCTGACGGAGAAACATCGAAAGATTTCAAATCTAGAACAACTTTTATTTTAGATGTCAAGATATATCTATCTTGACAAGTTTATAAATACCGAAACGACTATTTAAGTGACTCCATCTATGTCACGAGAGAAAATGTCGATATCTGTACAGTTTCGCCTGCATGGATTTCTATAGAAAACGTTATTAATAGATAGCTGTAAATAATATTCTCGCCTACGCCAGCGTTGATTTAAAATTGAGGAGGTGAAGTATTGTAATCAAATACTCGAAAATAAAACATGTTTGTATGCAAATTTCTTCAAGACTTTCAATTTAGTTTACTTGTAGACATAAATGACCTAATTCTCCATAATACCTAATGGCAAAACAAACTGATACATAATAGTGATGCATTAGTTACAATATCATGGAGAATTCAGAGATATCATTCTTCCTAATCAGAATAAAATAAAATTCATTACCGGTCTGTAAGCTTTCAAAATTGAACTACCCTTTCTGACACTTCTCTATAAATTCCCATTTCGTTTTTTTTTGTCCTCAGACGCAAAAGTCAATCTAGATATTTTCCAATATCAACTGAATCTTCAACACCGTAGAGCTCCCTAAATCGCTTCTTTCGCCATCCATTCGGTAAAAGAAATTTCTTATCGGATGTTACGCTGAGTGTTTTTCGCCTGTAGGATACAAACAACCCAAATATATAATTGAATTCACTCTCTATCCACTTTAACAAGACCAATACGTCATGGATCACACTCTTCATTGGAGCAGTAATTGAAGATGACTATTTTCCATGATAGTAAAATTTTGGTTTCACTTTTTCGTCGACTAACAATCAGATAAATGTTTATTTCGATTGAAAACGGTACAATATGGGTTTAAATCTAACACATACAACCAGCTACAGATACAAACAAATTCTACACAAATACAAGAAAGAAAACCGATGAAATCGATTTTCATTCGATACGAAAAAGAAAAGAATATTTGTGGATTCTTTCATCCATAGTTCTAAACAATACAACAAAAAGAACGAAGATTTTTGAATGAATACATAGTGTAGACATCAAAAATAAAAGCCAACCTGAGAAAACAAAATAATATATAGAGAGAACAAATCAATAATCGATTAAGACCAAAAAGCAGAATACATTTTTTTTGTACATGTTCATTGAATTATTCTCTTATGCACGTTCACCACGGATACGACGTGCTAATTGAATATCCTTGGGCATAATCTAAAGGAAAATTTTCATTTTGAAATTCTAAGTTATAAGAAAAGTATAAACTTACGGTAACACGTTTGGCATGAATAGCACATAAATTTGTATCTTCAAAAAGTGAAACCAAGTAAGCTTCACATGCCTCTTGAAGTGCACCAATGGCAGCCGATTGAAAACGTAAATCAGTTTTGAAGTCTTGTGCGATTTCACGAACAAGTCGTTGAAATGGCAATTTACGAATTAATAATTCTGTTGATTTTTGATAACGACGAATTTCACGTAATGCGACAGTACCTGGGCGAAAACGATGTGGTTTCTTAATACCACCAGTCTATTAAAAATAAAAAAAATAAATTTAATTCTATTTCCATGTTAACTTTGAGAAAAACCATAAGACAATGACCTATGATTGTCCAATGCTTAAATGTAATCAATTTCAAACAGATACTTCCTAGTCACTTAGTATTAATGACCTTTACGTACTATTTAGTTGTACTATGAACTATATTGTCATTTTGGATGACTTTCTATTTCTCGTGATACTCACAAACCTTCGAATACCGACGCGCAGAATTCAAAATCAAAAGATATGAATGTACGATATAATTGCCTGGTTGTTATTAATCAGAGATGCTGAAAATAACTAGCTAGCATCATAAGAACTATAATCACTGAAGAACTTTGCATTGATATCATTTTTTTTCCAAGTACTAAGGGCGCGCAAAAACATTATCTAATCCAGGCGTTCATAGAGTCGTAATTTCTCAACATTTGCCATGCATTACTTACACTTGGAGCTGATTTTCTTGCAGCTTTAGTAGCTAATTGTTTGCGTGGTGCTTTTCCACCAGTTGATTTACGAGCTGTTTGTTTTGTTCGTGCCATTTATTCTAAAAGAAAATTGCTTTCAGAAAAAAAAATGATGAAGGAAATAAATATCTAACCTTTGTTAATAGTAAGAAGTATAACGCGTAAAATCTAGAGAGAAAAAAAGACTAGTGTAGATTGAACACATTAACGGATGGACGTATAAAATTCTTGACTGATTATAAAATAATACACAACAACGGAGACGAGAAAGAAATCATCCGACATTGTGTATATATCCGTTCATCATATCTATTGATTGGTTTTAACCATTAACCAACCGAAAATGATATTTGATCGTATACCAGTAAGCGTATTGTCAAAGGAATTGACTGACTGAATGAATGGCATTGCTTTCTCTTTCAATTATTAATCAATATACTTACCACTGGTGACATCTATATCAAATGTTGAAGATCCTCATAAATTGAAAATACTGTCAAATGTCTCAATCAGAAGTTGAAAAATAAAAGTAATTATCAAATGCCCAATAGAAGTATTGATGTATGGATAGTAATTTATAAAATAAAACGAACCGATTGATCCTAGAGAGCAGCACTAAAAAAAACATTTCTTTCCTGAAAACACTTATTTATATGAGTTGTCAATAATAGAAAATATTTCATTTGATTACAAACGTCAACAATCAATTCATTTGATAGCTGAATTATCGTATAATTCGCATTGATAACTCAAGTGCATAACTGAAATGGAATCTACTAAGATAATATGAGTCATCTGTCAATCGGAAAAATATACAACAAACTACAATTATTCGGTGAAGTATATCTATTCGATAAAAATGAATATTCCCGAAACATCAAAACAAACACCAAGGAATATAGTTATTAAAAAAGCGAATGATGGTTTTGGCTTTAATGTACGCGGACAAGTTGTTGAAGGGGGGCAAATAAAAGCTATTCACGGTACACTCTACGCACCATTACAACATGTATCAGCTGTTTCAAATGAAAGTGCAGCTGAAAAAGCTGGACTTTGTATTGGAGACAAAATTCTTCGAGTGTATGTAACCAAAATATTTTCTTAAATAAATCTATGTATTTATTTCTTTAAGAAATGAAGTCGATGTTGAAGGTGCACCCCATAAACAAGTTGTTGATTTAATTAAGAATTGCAATGGTGACCTTCATCTACTTGGTAAATAAAAGAAAAATACAGCGAACAAAATAATATAAATATTCTCGTGTTGTTTTTTTAAAGTTATTGCTTCAGCAGGTGATGAAAAAAGTAATGATACATATTCAACTGAAGAGTCAAGTGAAAATTCAAATGATTATACCGATCGACGATCATTGGCGATTACGATACCGGATTATACTTTAGTAGAAGCTAAAGAAGGAAAATATCATGTAAGTTATTGTTTTGAAGATTCTGTGAGAATCGAATAGCTTTTTTTTAATGCTGCGTGTATTTTTCTTTTTCAGGTCTTCAATATTCATATAGCCGGTAAATTGTTTTGTTTCTGGTAGAATTCCTATAATTTCTATTCATTAGGGCGTCATTTAAATTCTCGACGTTATCGAGAATTTTCTTCATTGCATCAACAATTAAAACAAGAATTTCCAGATTTTCCATTTAGTTCTCTACCAAAAAAATGGCCATTTAAATTATCGGACCAACAATTAGATACACGTCGGCGTGGCCTTGAACAATACCTTGATAAGAGTAAAAAGAAAAATTATCTCATTGAAATAAATATTCATATATATTCTATACATTTAGTTTGTTCGGTTCGTGTAATTAGTGATTGTGATTTGGTACAAGAATTCCTATCGGCAGATGTTTATCAAGTAAGGATAAATTATCATTATTAATTTTCAATCATCGTTGAATTTCTTTCCTAGGATGATTCTGTTTCGATTGATATTGAAATAAAAATTATGTTACCGGATCGATCCCTATCAATTTTTAAAATAAAACGCCTTTCGACTGCTAATCAAGTCTATGAAGTCTGTACGAAAATAGAATCATTCCATTAACCGTAGAAAAATTATTTTAGATACTCATAAAAAAGATTGGTCTACCAGAACCATGTGCACCATATTTTTATCTTTTTGAAATGCTCGACGATGGTTTCGGTATGTATCTTTTAAACTATAAAGTCAACCGACCATTTCTTCAATGAGTTTAGAACGCAAACTTCATTCCGATGAGTATCCGCATCGAATATTTATTCAAAATTGTTGTACAGCTAATACGACGTGTTTATGTTTGCGTAAATTAATTTTTTCACCAACTATAGAAAATCAACTTTTAAAATATCAATTAGCACGTGATTATATCTATCGTGAGGTAAATATAGTCGAACTCAATCATTGAATTTATTCGTCTACTAGTGTACGTGTGGTTTTTCCTATTTTTCTTTAGGCTGTCGATCAATTAAGTCGTTCGGAAAATTTTACCATCAATCAACGATCAACTTTAAAAACATTTGACGAAATTGAATATATAAAATATGCACAAACATTGACCGATATCTATAATACAATAACATTTCCGCTATGCCCATGTAGTTCACGTAAAGATAATGGTTGTATTATTGTATCGTTAAATTCAGCACGCCTCCGTTTGCACGCTTGTTCTGCTGATGGTAAATTGGAGGAGGGTCATACAGCCGATTTTGAATGGGCAATCATTCAGCGATATTATATTCAAGGACAATATTTTATATTTGAATATAAACGTTCAACAATGGATACCGCAAAACCAGTGAAATTACAAACATTATTTACACAATTTATGTATGATTGTTTTCAATGTATTTATCGTGAAATACAAGCGATAAATAATATGAATAAATAGTAGTGATTTAGAAAGATTCTCATGCAATAATCGCATTATCTCATAGCTACAAAATCGATATCTGATCAATTTTATGTATTTTTCTAAATGCTTAAGTCATTCTATGTGTTTTTCTGTGTCACGAAAAAAAAATATTTATATTCATTCCGGTTTGTTTAGTTTCGAGTCATAATTAATCAAAGAAAACCTTATTTTTATGTATGCGTGCAGTGTACTCTTGTCTTTTTATATTTTTTATCGTTCGAGATTTCTCATTCGTTTTTTTTTCTTCATTTGTAATATTTACTCAATGATTACGATAAAGACACAGAGTGTATATAAAAATGGATATTTTCAGCTTTAGACGATGCGCATCTAGTTGTATGCATCGTTATTATTTTTCTTTGCTGTCTTATCTCTTTGATTTTAACATAATAAAAAGAAATCAACGTACGTAGATGCTAACGTGAGTTAATCTCTTGTTGAATATCATCAAGTCAAAGATACGCTTTGTATTCTGCTATTCACAATAGTTTTAAATTTGATTGTAGCAAAATCGAGTGCGAAAAATTGGTACGACTATTTCATTCAAGAGAATTTTACCAATATCTGATTCATGCAGTATATTTTTGTTGATCTCTTGATCCTGCATTGATCTAATTCGACGAAGAATGAAAGTTTTTACTTCTATTTTCGTTGGCCGAACTAAATATCACCATCAGCTATTTCATAGCTAATTATCAAGGAAACGTGTCTTTTGATTCAGCGAGATGAGAATTATGCAGCATCCTATTGTTTTCTTTAGATGCATTTTTCTATACCAGACACAACTGAAGCGTCGGCTGAAACCAATAGTAATCAACAATCGTATACCTTATTTAATATTCATGTAAATGGAGTACATCATTGTAGTTTACGTTATTCTCAATTACATAAATTTAATGAAGAACTTCAACGTCTACTACCAACAGCCATGGCAAATATTGAACAATTTCCTCCGAAGAAATTCTTTAGTTTAACAGCTAGAGACACGGAAGAGAGACGTATTTTACTTGAATATTATTTACAATCTATAGTACAAAATAAATATATAATAACATCATCGTATTTTAATGAATTCTTTTTCAATGCTCAAATTGAAACATTTTCCAATGAACCACTTGGTAATCATCAAAAAATTAATCTAGCAATATGTCTACTCAATAATCATGAAATTATTATTGAAAATCTTTCAACTAACGATAATAAATCTCGTTTACTCGATGCATGCGGACTCAAAATGCAATTGGAAGAAGATTTTTTATCATTTTTTTCTTTATATTTCTATGAACAAAAAGATAATGAACTAAATATGATACGACCAATCTATGATTTTGAATCGCCTTATTTATCATTCAAACAAACGAAAAAATCATGTGAGCAATCTTGCATTGTTTTTAAAAAATCCTATTGGAATCCAGAATTTGATCTACAATTCGTTGATGATCGTCGTGCACGCAATCTTCTTTTTATTCAAGCACAATATGAAATCGAACAAAGTCGTGATTTATATTCCAGCGATGTCTATCAACAATTAGAAATTCTACGCGATAATAAATCATTTAAGGATTATATATTATTAGCACGCACATCGAGATTTTACGGTCATATTATAATAAGAAAATGTTCAATGCTTTATCCGATAAATGATGCAAAAAAAGAAAAACTTTGTCAGTGTGTATTAGCCATTGGAAACAAAGAAGTTATTTGTTGTTTCGATGCTGACGAAAAAAAGAAAAAAGAAAATCTCATATTTAAAGTGATACGTATTCGATGTTGGAAAGTCAATTGGACAAAACAAGATATGAATATTTCGTTAGAATATTTAATTAAACAAGATACTCTACAATGGATTACTATACACACAGAACACGCACCATCGATAAGTACGTTTCTACAAAGTATGGTTGATGAAATATTAGCGAAAAAATCAGAAACAACGAATTCAACCGTGGAATCCGTTACACCAAAAATGACAAGTGAGAAAACTCCATTGAAAACGTTCGTTGGACTGGCAACAAGAACCGAGTCGGATTTAGAACGATTAAATAATAATGATATATTTGATAGAGGTGATGGTGATGATGATTTGTAAATTATTAGCATTCGAATCAGCAATTTTAATAATTTAATCGGTCATCAGCGAGGAAAGTACCTAGTCATCATTTCTATTTTGTTAGCATTGATTGAATATTCTTATGTTTTACTTTGTTCAAAATATAAATAATATACTGAACGAGGAATTGATTGGAGAACAACAAGCAAAACAAGATTTTTCTATAAATAAATACGGGCATATCTATTTTTCATAGGGCGAATCGTATAATTCCCCTCTAATTGAATTAGTTTTTTTCTTCAAGATCATGTGAATCTGAAATCCATTAAAACGGGGTCGTTTGTTGTGCCTATTTTGAGGAAAAACATCAACAATATGAATCAGTTTTAGATAAGCTAGGTTCAATAGTGTGTGTAACTTATTCGATGCGATTTGAACCGATAGTACAAATAAATATAGAATGAAATTGAGGCATCGTTCTAAATTGACAATAAATAAAAACATGTTGAAGATCTAAGTAAAGTCATTCTAATTAATCGAGTAGAAAAACGTGACCAATGAAAAACAAAATCCCTGTAGAGAGATAGGATCACACGTTGTTGCTTGATTTCTCTTGTCTAATTCCCAAGGACTTTCACGACATCGAAAAACTAGTCTTAAGCGACCTCTATTTCGTCTGACTGAAGTTCGCCAAAGTGATTGTATATTGGTATCTCAACCATATGAGTCATACCTCAGAACAAATTTGCTTGGTTGCAACAGGTTCATGAATTGACTGCAAATTTTAAATCAATGGAAGGATTCGTAGAATAGTTACGTGTCAGGATTCACGAAACCAATGATACCATGACGTAAACATACCCATGATTCATTCATAGATAGTCAGATAAGTCATAATCACGTGCTTGGAAAATTCCAGCAATGGTACAATCTAAAGGATCGCAAAAATACTTACTACGTTCTTTTATTACTTTACTTGTAATATAAAAGACGCTTGAAAAAAGGATTAACTTGTCTTTAGTCACTTCTACTTCGGTTGCATTTTAAGCATGGCGTCAACATCGCTGATGTTCGAAGCCAATAAAAAAGAAGTACATGTGTTTCGTTTCGAGAAATCAAATCAAACCGTATCACTTACCGAGGGACAACTTCAACGAATTCCATATTTGGCTGCTTTGGTATCCAATGCCAATAACTTCTCTACTAAACGAAATGAACAGGGTGAATTTATTTTGAAGTATCCATTTCGATATTCATACTTCATGATCATACTTGCCACAGTACTTAACGTGAGACCATCCTTTCTCTTTTCCCGACTACCACGCAGTGGTAATCTACTATTCGTTTTGGAACTATACAATTTTCTATCTATTCATCCATTACCTGTTCCTATTTTGGAAAAAGAAATTGATCCTACTGGAAAAGGATTCCATCGACACTATTATGAAGCCAGTCCTGGCGATGCACGTGATACTGCCGCGGAAGTTTTAGCAGCCGTTTGTGGTGGAGAATACGACATGAATGATTTGGAAACTGTGAAAATTATATTTAATCTCGTCATAGATATTCTTAATTCTCCTTCTATATTTGGTCCACGTTTCCGCTATCAAACATTGTTCATAGCAGAGAACTATTGTTCTAGTATTTTTAATTCTCATCAACACAGTGCACTCAACATGTATAGACAAAGTTTAGAACAAGTCGACGCCTCCCAAATCGATCCAGACATCATTGGTGAAACTCTTACGGCACCCAAGACACATATGTTTCATTGGCGAAGAAAACACCACATAGAAGAAGACGAAGATTTATGCCGTACTGTTATACCAAATATCAACGTGGAAAAAGACAAGAATCTATTCGATTTTTTTCCACTAGCTTATTACGAATGTTCTAATTCGATTGACTTAGAGTGGTATATGGAATATCCATGGTCTTCAGAACTTATATATACTCACTCAATGGATTCGTTTTTTCCACAAAAAGACTGGCCTTCTTCGCCTTCAATAATAAATGAATGGGCTAAAAATTATCGGACAGAATACTCACCAGAACGTTTAGCGGCTGTGTGCAGTTTTGAATTTCGTGATCGTACTAATTGGAAACAAGTCGATTTTGATAATGTTATGTATTTACTAAAGCGTTGGAGTTCAATAGAAAATGGCAGAAACAGACGAAAAATCAAATCTGAAAAATCTGCCAATTCTTATTTCTTACGGAATCGACCAATAATCGAGAAATACAAGAGCCAATCCAGTAGAAAAACGAAAAAATATCGGCAATAATCTTTCACAAAAACATTTATTTCAGTGATCTCAATCAAGAATGCTTGTGATATTTTACTAATACATTAACATTCAATAAAGCAAAAGATAAAATTTTAAAAGCTATTACTTTTAAACTAGAATATTCTATTATAACCGGAAGTGTCTCCTTCAATATGCACAATGGTCAGTCGATGGATTTATCTTCAAACAAGCCATCACTCTTTGCTTGGAATAGATATATTTTGTTTGTTTCTAGAAATTAGTCTGCAGTCTAATCTATCTGAGCTTCTGATCATTTTATATCGAACTGCATTTTCTTTAATAAAAGACGGAGCATTCAGTCTTCGTGAAACAATGATATAAATTTTCATTTTTATTCAACAGATTCATATTCCAAATTAAAATGCTCAGCTACCAATCAAAAATGTTCTCTCAAAGTCGACTTTTCCTATATTCCTCTCATAGAATTACAATGCAATTTATTTCAAACATTCACTTTGAAGGGAAGCCGAGCACTATTTCTAGATGATTTCTTTCTTGGTCTGTGTTGTCCGCAATTCCCAATTCCACAACATTCACTTGGCCCAGGCCATAAAAACAGAGTAGTAACACAGAAGAAAACAGCTTTATTGCAACGAGCACACGGATCGAACAATGCTGCACCTGGTATCCCTGTCCAGATATCGAAATAAGTAAATAGGTAAGAGAACCGTGTTCAAATTCACTTACACGACCAACCCCAACTTTTTGCACCGCATCCATGTCGCTTAAAACATGCATCATGTTGATCACAGCATTTGCCTTTTGGACCACAACTAGGAATAATCGCATCACAACCGTAATTATCTCTTGTTTGAATCAGCATTCTAATGAAAACATCTTCATTAGTATACACACGCGCGTTATAAGCACCCGTGTAAAATATTGTGCAAGTCAGAAAAACTGTTATCGTCGATAATTGCATTTTATGCCACGACTAAAATGATAGTCAACACATTTGAAACTAGATTTGACGAAACCGTTTTGTTACTATCTATTGTTATTGTCATTTGATGCTAATTCCTTAAGTATACATGATGGCAACATGCATCGAATCTTCGCTAGAATCAAATAATGCCGCTGCTTGTTGTGAATGGCCGTATCTGCTTTTGTTTAAAAACGCTAGGATAACTATTAAATCTTGAGTTATTATTTTTTTAAAGAAAAATAGCGCTTGAATACGCATGGTAGTCGATTTAGGTATGAATGACTCAATCTTTGTTGTTTTTCGTAGAGAAGCGAATGTAATACTCTTTTCAACAACCTCCACACAGTCATAGTATCACCCAACTAGCAGTTATTGATATTACATTTACACTTTCAGCACGGCACTGTTGGATTTAATAGAATCGAAATATGTTTTCGTATTCTAAGTAATTTTTATTGAAAATCAAGCAAAGAACGAAAAATATAAACGGTAAGAATGCAACGCTGTTTCAAATAATCATCTATCAATCTAGCTTTTTTCTACGATGGGCGCGAACGGCTTGAGAGCAATTTCGATGAGTGCATTAGCAGCCGTTGCAGCTGATTCAACCGTCTTTCCACCAGTTGTTAAATCTTGTTGAATTATTGATTTTAAAAGCGTGAAGAAAGTCTTACATCCTTCACCAGGCATTAATAATAGCATTGTTTTTGTAGGATCTTGTAAATATTTGTTAGTGAGCGAATCGTTTGGTAGCTCTCGATTGGCACTCATAACATTAGACACTACTTCAAGAACAATGCCAGCCGATTGTGTTTTGTCTGCTAGACTTTTGCATGCGACTTCTATTGCATTGACTGTATCGTCTGCAAAAGCTACCGAGCCAAGATGAAATAAACACTATATCAAAGGAATTTATTCTTCATTGCCAAGCATTAAATCAAGTATAAGAAAACAATAGCTTACAACTAGAACTAGAATATTCTTTTGCATTTTTTGTCTTGCTAATGATCGTCGAATTATTGTAAGATTCGTTTCTTTACAATTCTCAACAGAACTTAAATAGTGACTGTCAACATCGAAATATTTTTTTTCATATTTCAATATTTGTCTATCGTGGAAAGCTTCAAGAAAAAGGCTCGAAAAACAAAATTCAGTCAGTGTTTCTGATTGTGTGAATCGTTGGAAGCCAATCCTATTCGTTACACATTTACTGCTTCGAAACATATGTAAATCAGTTCCAAATAGCATGACTATTGGATTGATATTGTTCTCTTTGTGGCAGAAAAGAAAAACACTCGATACTATTCCCGAGAAGACATATTATAGCAGAAAAGCAAGATTGTTTTCAATGTGTGCAATTGAAGGATTTGATTAATCTAAATCTGGAGCGTTCTATTTCGAATTTTCAAAGTAGTTTTGACCGACTTTTGTTAGAATGGACATTTCGAACCTGGAATGATGTCGATCTAATTCGAATCCATTTCCTCAAATAATTAGAAAAAAGTCTGAGTCAAGTTTTTGAGTGTAATTAAACCTGTAGGAATATTCATAGTCGTTCTTTTTTTTTGAAACTCATGATTTGAATTCTTTCATGTACAACAGATTGCTTTTCTATGCTTATTGCTAAAAACACACAACGAACTCGAAGAATTTCATTCATAAAAATATTAAAATGACATGTAAGAAATATTTTTAATTATTAACAAGCAGCAATTTTAAAACAGAATATCAGAAAATATTGTGATCATTTTATAAAAGCTTCATTGTTTCAATGTGAATTAATTATTTTCTTTGTTGGAATGAAAAAAAAACCGATCGTACCATTGTATTGGAATAAGAACCCAATCAGTTTCTTTTATTCAAAGGATTCTTTCAAAGCGTATACGCGAACGTAAAGTATATAAAGGAAAAAGAAAAGATTGTTTCATAACAATTTACAAAAAACATCTTCAATCCGATAAGGAACCTAGCATTGATCGATTTGCTGCTTGTGCTGAACTATTCACAGTCAAACACATGATCTATACGGACATGTGCTCTAGCTGCTTTAAAACTGTTTGAAATCAGAACGGATCGTGCTTATTTTGTGACTAGAGTATAGGAGAAAGTGACTCATATCGTGATTTTTTATGACTATCATAGAGATAAATGTTTAGTGGGTAAATGAATCAAACAAGGAATTATTTTGAAGTAGACATAAGTTGACTTGAGGAGAAAATCAAATCTCATGATTGATTATGCCAAATCGAAAGTCGTTTTTTTTGTTAACTAAAAACATCTGTTGAGTTTATAGACTTCAAGCTGTACAAATCAACATTTCTAGATAGCATATAAACGTATAATAAAAATAGGTTGACTAGCTGTAAAATGTCAATTTCACCATTTAATGAAACTCTCTCTGAGTAAAAATGTTGTCACGTATGTAACCTATAGATAATGTCATTATAGGTGCTTGCAAAATGAGTCAATCTGGTTGCTTTTTCTTACATCTTCCATTTTCAGAACATATAGCACTTCAATAAATATCCGTAAATTAATGGATAAACCAATACAATATTTGATCATTTTCTAGTTCACTTTATTATAACCAATATTAAACGATAGCATGTTACAATAATTTATACATACATTTCAGTAATTTCAAAAGCAGTTTTTATAGTAAAACAGCTATTAATAAAAAACTAATCGTTAAAAGAGAAAATTCTGCTGATTGTTTTGATTTATTTGTACTACAAGTGTATACGGTAGGATTCGCACTACCACAAGGAAATTGCTGTTGACATAACGCAGAACATGATGTACAATCTCCACTGGTGTTTATCTCATAAGCTGGACATCCATTTGTTGTACAACATTGACATTTACAACGTGTATTTCCATTAACTTGATTTGTACATATACCATTACTTTGACCCAACGAGGGTATGGAAGGACAATAGACTGGATATCGATTTTGACATGCTTGCATACAAGATGATGACGAACATTGTGATGCTATAGTGAAGCCTACATTGATATTTGGTGAACAATTAGAACCTGATGAACAGCACATACACGAACAAGTATAACCGGTTCCAATCATATTTGTTGTTGTTGTTGTTGTTGTTGTTGTTGTGGTAATCAGACCAGTACATGTGCCGCTCACTTGTCCATATTGATTGGATATACATTGACTTGGATACTGTGAAGTACAAGAAATACTACAGGCACCAGCGTTACATACGTATGCACTACCGTAACCAATAAATGCTGGTATGCAGCTAGCCGAACCTGTAAAACAACAATCACATCTACACTGGTACAAAGGGCTCACAGACGATGAGCATTGTCCTTGAGCTTGTCCACTAGGAATATTTGCTTGACATTGAGAGTAAAAAGTACGACACTGTTGAAGACATGTGTCTACTGTGCATGATGACATGGGAAATGAACCGACAATAAGAGGAGAGCACGATACACCAATACAACAGGAACACGAGCAAGTATTTTGCTGAGTTTGAACCGAGTTGATCAGCAAAGATAGAATCAGCAAATACATTGTTAGTAATTCTTTCACGATCATATATTTCGGTTTTTTGATGATTATTTCATACAAGCGATTCACATAATAAAATACTAGATTTATGTGAAGTTGGTTGACATAAAACGATAGCAATAACAAGAAGAGAAAAATCTGATTTCGACATTACATATCATCGACAAAATGTTATATCGTATATATGATATAGCAAACGCACATGCATCGAAGGCAAAACATTGTTTGTCATCAGTTCTTTCATTATCAGTGTTTTTTTATTGGTTTTATTTGTCAATAAACAGATGAATCAGCAAACGGGCGTGGAGAACATACTCGCTTTTATGGCATTGAGAGGTAATCTACAAAAACTAAATATCTTTCACTGCGTATTTAATAAATTATTCAAATCGAGAGAGAAAAGCGGGACTCCTATACTCCAGACAGTGCACGTCGTTCTAATAATAAAGCTCATACAATTTATTTTACTTGATTGATTCAAATTTTGGAATACAATGAAGTAGTTAGACTTTATTGCCAGGTAAACTTGCGCTCGCTAAACTCCTGCTAATATATCGTAACACAGGTAAATAGTAGACTTGAAATATCTAACATTTTTTTAAGAGTGCTATGGTAACGTAGTCTCGTCCCTCCCCCTTGACTCGACTATAGAATAACCAAAATCCAGAGCACGCGATTGAAATTGGATGGCACAGCGGATATGTGTGTGTGTTTTTTTCTTCTCATCAAACATTTGCATGTGTCGCGGAATTGAGAGCTATCCGATTTCATGAAGAATCCTATTTTGAACGTTTATTTGTGAATCTTATTATTATGACATTGATTGAAAAAAAAGTGGATTTAATTTCAGAAAAGCAAACTCAAAAAAATAAGGACCTGCGTAAAGATTGTTTTCTTTGCTGAAGATAACGTAGTTATTGCTGCGCAAACGTTCAAAGAAATCATGAACAAGGGTAACATTAGTCGGATGAACTTCAATAAGAATTTGTCGTGGAAGTAAATTCTTGTTCGAATTCAAGAGAATAGGAAAGAATGCGTATTCACCACCTTCAATATCAATTTTAAGAATTTCGATAAATCGATTGGTATGATTCAACTCTTGAATGATACTCGTCCAACTCTTTGAACCATTCGGCTGAATTCCATCGCCAAATATGACCTGATGAAAAGTGCATACGTTTGTCGGACATACATATAGATTTTTATCGAATGTGTGAATCTCACAATTGGGCAAGAATTTTTTCATCTCAATTTCAAATGCAAAATCACCACTCGATCCAGCACTATAAATTAAACAATCATGACGTGATCTCAATCGATAGACATCACAAACCCATTTCCCACCATCGCCCATAATGCCCATTCGTCGAGCATGTGAACAATGAAAATTCGGCTCCCAAGTTGATACAAAATAAATTGTATCTGGGCGTTTCTTCATATTCTCTTTATCCTGAGAAGAATAGACTTGTTTACGTTCGATCCAGGCTGAATTCAATTCGCAAAAGTATCCATCACTTTCTACGAGTGATAGTGGACAGTTCGTATCGTTCAATGAAATGTTTAGTAGTGAATTCACTAAAGCTGGAACAGTTGATTGTGAAACAAGCGGTGGTGAACATGATTGATACGTCCATACGAGTAGAATAGACAATAGCACAATAACCGCTAACTGACATTTTGGTGGAATTGATAAAGCGGTCATTGATTGGCAAAGGTGAACAATTATACTAATTATAGTTTATTCATTCAATATCGTCTGGTACTATTCTAATGAAGATAGATACTGTATAGTGAAAGTATACGATGTATTAATTCCATTTGCAAAACTGAAAATAAAAACATTGTACTTCTATTGAATTTTTCGTCATGTTGTTGTATGCGAGCATTTCTTTTTTGTGAGACTTACATTTTCTCTCATTCTGTTGCTCTGTATAGTTGTTTCATTGTTTACTCTTCTATTGACAAGAGAAATCTTGTTTTCTTTTTTAGCAACCGAAATTTTATATCAAATTATTACGTGCATGATTAAAATCTACGCGATAGGGAGAACGAAATTTCCATCAGTAGGGTTAACAGAATTTTCTAATGCTGTTAAAATATTCATCATAGAAGGATTATATTTTCAAGGTTATTCTTCTTTTATGAATGAGTTTGAGAATTTATTCGCTTCAAGTAAAAATTGGTTTGTTGACTTTTAGAAGCTCAACAAATCTCGGTTACAGTGAGAATAGATCCACTTATGGTTAATCACATCTAGCGAGTATCGAATCTTCTGGTGAAAATATTTCGAACATTGTGAGATTCATTGGATTTTTAGCTTTTGATTAACCTACTCAGCCCACAAAGATAACTTGGGTTGTTAAAGAGGCCAATATTTTGTTAAGATCATTTTTTTAATAAATATAGCAAATTTTTGTAGTATAGTCCACTGCTTTTATAATTTAATAAGCAAATATGTAGTTGATATTTATAGCTGAAGTGACTTTTCAAAAACTTATTTTCATTTAGAAAGCATCTATTATGTTTTTTTTGAGCTTGAACGATTTTATTATCTCAAATATGTTGTCTAAAGTTGACAAATTTTTCAATGCCGTTGTTGTCGAACAGATGATAGAAAATGCTACAAAGCCCCGTCACATGTATCTGGTAAGACTCTAGATCATGCTGTCAATCTTTTAATAACTACTCTTACAAATTATATCTCATTGAAATGAAGGAAAAAGCTATTTCCATCATTAGTAAATTACTATCATAAAGGGTAACCCCTTAATAAGTTCTTCGTACAAATACTGATACTTTTAAAATATCAGGAGTCATACACCGATGTTGACATTCGACCGAAGTAGATTTGGTTAAAAGAGAACAATGAGTTTTTATTTGATTAAGACTACTAAGTCAACAAGAAATGCTAAGTACTACTGATCGATCACTCTCCTTCAGTTCAGTTTTCCTATCTTCAAATATCTAAACTTTATTACGATTATTACATCAGCTAACTACTTTGAACATTTCATTTATTTACAGATTTATTGAGTTTTTTTTAAAAACTAGCACAAACACATACAGAAACGTTACCATAAAGATGCAATACATGACTTCGTGTAATGCGACTATCGTCCTTCAACAAGAATAATTTATTTTGAAAAAATTAATTCATACCCACTAAATGTTTGCCTATCAGAGATGCTACAGTTTTATAAAAAACTTGAATGATATATGGTGAATTGATATAATTCTTAATTTTTAGTTTAGTCTGAAATATTGAAGAACGTTGGATGAGTTGGTAACTTATTCCTTGATATTACACATATTCTATGCACCAGAGGTGTCCACAGGACAGGACAGGGCTATATCTTCATGCCTTGCAAATTTTGCACGTACTGACTTTAGTTTGAAAGTAACAACAATTTTATTTTTCTCGGAAACGTGAAAATCACTAAACAAATTCAGATGTCGTCATTACCTAGTAAATAGATTAATAAATTTGTGTTTTTGTGATGACCGTGAGGCCCAATCAAAGTGGTAACAAAAGAAAATAATAAAGGAATCCTAATAGGGCACATATGTAATTATAATTTTAATAGTTGCTCATCTTCTTATTATTTCAACCAAACAATTAAAATAAAAACTATGCATCGCTAACAACGTCGATAGATTCACGTGCTGATATTTGATCTGTCTCTCCTGGCGATGAAAAATGATTTTTCTATTCTCTCTTCGTTAAATATATCTACTGATGGGTTGCCAGTGGTGATGTAAATTCATCACACAAACCTCTTGAATTAGGAATAATTTCCCTAGACTGAAAGGATAGAGTGTAGAAACCGTAATTCACCTGTGTCTGCCTGTCCGTATGTTTGTCTGTAACAATGACACAAACGACCATTTCTGTGCCGCCACAAAAGATCATTTCCATGGCACAAATAACCATTCGTACGGTACAAGTGANAGGGAGGCTGAGCCCCCCTGGCCCCCCTCTGGTTACGCCCCTACACAAACCACGGGGGATGCATGGCATGGTCACGTGAAACAGTCCGCTCTGGATATGTGGCCAGTGGAGGGAGCTAGCTGATCCCCTTACGGAACTTTGAGTTAACCATCACGAAATTTCTGAACCGTGTATTTTTGTGACTAGGTAAGACTCAACCTATCCTCCGCCTTAAGAACCTTTGAGTCCCATTCTGTCCGTCTTTCGTCTTCACTTTTAGTGCTTTTACTTGAAACCTTTAATTTTCGTCTAATTATTACCGCAGTTTCACTTATTCCCACTCCATTTACAGGTCTGTTTGAAAATATCATCACCAGCTACTGGCACAAACAACCGAGTTTCTGTCTTGTCTATTTATTTCTTCTTCTCAGCACTGTTAATCTAAGGCCCAGTAAATCGACTTTCGATGAACGTTACTTGTTATTATTTGTTAATCATTTGTCTATTGGTTGAATTATTTTTCAAAGAAGAAAAATTACTTCAGCTTGAATTCAACCATGAAAAAACATTTTCTTAATTAGCAGGGCAATGCAATAAAATTGCCCCTGTGGGCACCTCTGGTCCAAACTTCTACTGTGCAAATTCCATTTTCCCTCGTTCAATAAGGCAATACCGAATCACACCCACACACATAAACTACAACAAAAACAAACATGCGAACTCAATTATTTGATTCGCGGTAGTGAAATGATAGATTTAAACTTTATGTAAACTAACAATCTATTAAAGTTGAATCTAGTTAGAATCCAGTTATTTAGAACAGCTGAACTAGTCGCCACCTTTGAGCCGCTGTGCCATTTGGTGACCAAATATGCACCCTCGTTCCATCGACCGTTCCAGAATATCTTGTATCCAGTGCCATATCACAGATCACATTAGTTAGCACATATACCCCATCTCCAGCTGGATTTAGAACCTACCTTTGAGCATCTGTGCCATTATCAGTATAGATTTGAACATTGGTGCCATCGTCAGTACCAGATGAATCTACATCCAATGCCTTACCACTGTTAAAATTAATCAGTTTAACACTACCATCGCTATTCTGATAGATGGTCCAGTGTTGAGCATCAGTGCCGTTGTCGGAGTAAATTTGAACGTTGGCACCATCATATGTGCCACTGCGGTTGTTAGCGTTAATGTTGGATCACACTAACGCTAGACGATGATTTAGATGCGCTTTCTAGTATAACGGTAGTACATCTGCCCGGATAGCGGAAGGTATGGGTTCGATTCCCATGAAGGTCATCTTTTTCATCGTTCTGTCACATAACATCAGTGACACTGCTTGTCTCTTTCGTTCTATACATATTAGAGCCTAACAGCGGTCGACATTCAAAGCCTTACCACTAATAATATTAAGCAGTTTGTAGGTACCACCGGAAACAATATTATCTGTGTCTGTATTACAAAATTTCATTTAAACTATAAAGTGAAATTATGTAATCAGAAAATCATATTCCTAGCAAATAAGATACATAATGAAACTGCAAAAATCACTTTTTTTAGGGTGTGGGTATGGATGTGTCAGATTAAAGGTAATTTTCATAGCCAAAGGCACGCCTTTACCAAATGATTCTTCATTCAATCCTCCACAAAACAAAATACTTATGTTAAACCTCCCCCCTCATAATAAAAGATACTGGGTCTTCTACTATGGTTCAGTAAACTTTTGTAAATTGTGTCCATTTTTGCTGGTGACAAAACAAAATTTCTATGGAGCAACTTCTCTGTAGGGCTCTTCCAATAGGGGGGGGGG
>OENM01000558.1:44858-75233 GCA_900239745.1 Rotaria magnacalcarata
GGGGGTTACTTACAACATGAAATTGACTCTATTGTTTCGAAGAGTCAGTGGTTATGAGATGATACTAAGCGTCAATTAGAGAAACAGCAGTTTCCAAACGTGATTTTCACTGTGAATTTTTTCGGATAACTTATGATCTAATAGATCAATGCAAACCATAAGTCTAATATTTTTTAATAAAGGAAACTATTGCCGACAGCAAAAATCCTATCTAATTTTATGTTTTCACAAACAACACGAATCTGATATTAGACTGAAATTCGATATGGATGTGATGAACAATAAAATTTTAGCGCATTCAAAAAACACCTACTGCTCACCATATTGCTATGAAGCTATGTATAAGTAGAAAATCATCTTGTTTTGAAATTGCATAGATTCATAGAGCGTGAGACGGTATAGTTTTCGATCATACACATATATAGTAGTAGTGACGTTTTTAAGTAATAAAGCATCCTACAAATGCTTGTGATATGAAGACTGTACCTATGGCAACCGTTTGAACCTACATTATCGAAGAGAAAAGTTAACGATTCAAATGATTAATACATCAGTTGTGCAGTATAAAAAAAAACTGCATCGATCTGTAATCCTGGCTCCCATATTTTATTTTGGAAGAAAGTAGTATGGGTACCATATTGACTATTAGACACACTGAATATTGAAAGATTCATACTTTTATAAGACTTGCTTCTAGGTTCATCTAACAGTTGAGTCAATACACAGAAATGTGTCGACTTTCCAAGTCTAGCTTACTAATGTTTTGGAAATGCAATTCAAGAGAATGACAAATTAACAACATTACCATACGGTGTAATTTTTGTTATTCTTGCTGAGATTTCTCTGCACTGTCATGATCTGTATGTTATAGTAACCTTTATCCTACTTTGCCCTTATTTTTAAAGCAGCTTTCTATGAAATTTAAAACTTATTTTGGTTCTGAAGGTGTGTAGTCTCTAGCGCTACTTATGCCCACATTCGTATTCTTACACTCTTACCGATTATATTCGCGTCATTATCGAATGTCAAGTTCTGATTAAACGTGTTAGATTTGTCGACTTCAGGTGGCGAATACTCCAACAGATAGGTAACCATATTTAGCCAATCAGGAAAAAGTTCAGGTCTTTTTGCACTGACAAAAAACCTTATCTTTTCGAGCATGAGTGAACCCTAGCGTTTTAATTTCGTCGTAAATCTGCTTCTTGAACTGATCCTGTTCGNCTGCATCCACCATATCGAACTTGCCGACGACAATGTTATAATCAAGTCGGAGTTGATCAAGAAGTTGGCATACATGGCTCATTTCTTTCACGGTATTGATGATGAGGATAGTGCGCCGAGAGAGCCCTTTCCAGAAGCCAATATATTTCGCACTGAAATATGAGATGTCATCGTTTCTTCCTGGCATATCCCATAAGGCAAAGCCCGTGCAAGTGTATTTTTTGGGTTCGAGGGTAGTTTCACCTGCACCCGTCACGGCGACGTCCTCGCCAATAAGACGATTGATCATCGTCGATTTACCAGTTGACGTGCGACCAAAAAAAGCAATATTGTTACCCTTCATTTTTATCGGTGGTGTTTTTGAGCGAGTCTTTGGAGCGCCTTGAGGCCTTCTTGGTCATGAGCAGCCAATTGTTCTACTGTTGTGATGTTTCTTGTTTTCATACTCTCAACGAGATCCTTATATTTACTCATGAGCTGTTGATTTTGATCTCGATATTGTCTGATTTCTTCGGAAAGAGCAGGATCTTGAACGATTTGAGTCGATTGTTCTGTAGAAACATGAATAGTGATACAACGAACAATTGAGAAAATACAAGCAAGTTTGAAATCAATAGTGGTCTCTTTATGTATTTCAAAGAGAGCTTCGACGAAGTCATAGTCTAATAAAAAGATATTAAATCCTCGAACTCCTTTGATAAAAACTAAATTGTTCAACACTGATTTCGGACCCTTTTTAGATATTTGATATTTGTGCGTTCGTTATTTTCATTAGTTATGCCTAAATATATTTCCAGAGACATAGACTCTTCATTGCAAAACAATTATATAAAGGTCCTCATGTAAATCGCGAGTGGCAAGACTTCATCGAACATCTTCGATTCAGTAGATTATATAGTATTATGCTACACAGGCAAGAAATTCATGTCTTCTGGTGAAAACCGATTTTAAAAGGTTGAATTCGTGATTTGACATCAAATGTCTATGAAAAGTCTTACCAAACACAGCCACTATCTATAGTAGGCTTTCAACAAGCATTTGTCGAGAAGACTGGGGTCGATTGAGTTAAGATCATGTTTTTAGGCTATACGGAAAGCTACTCTGCTCATAGAAAACATTTCAGTTGAACTCAACAGAACACCAGCATTTTATGATTATCATCCACCAAGGACCACGTTTACATATAAAAAAATGGAAAAATTTCATTAATAATCGTCACTATTTTAAATTTAATAATTATATATCGTCAAACTAATTTTTTCGTCCTATAATATTTTTTTCTTGAACCGCTTGTCTTATTACGTTAGCTATAACATTTGAATAGTTCTACTTTTAAGCAATAGTTATTCATTTGCTCTGCATATTAACTTGTGATCTAAAGATAGGTGTTAAGAACGATGGAAGAATTTGACTTCATTCTCAAAAGTCCAGACTTCATAGAATCTGACTACTATTAAACTAGTATAAAATGTTCCGTTTTTCAATGTAAAACTTACCTCCTCCCATGTTGATGTAGGCTGTCTTGTGTAGTTTAGTGTATCTTAACGTATGATTAAATTAGACTCGGATTCGTCGAGTTTTTATAACAACAAAGATCGACACTGCGTTGCTATGTTGACGATGTTCGATGCAGCATACGTTTTTTTGTATTAGCACCAAGGTAAATAATCATTCATCGCTGTGGTTGGTGTTTCAAGTAGAAAAATAATCTGAAGCACTTCAAATGCGCAGCGCTTGCTTTTGTTTGTGAACCGTTAATGGTAATTTCACCACACGCCGCAATAATCTTGTGAAAAACCCTGAGAGCATATGGCAGAAGTAAGGGTGAGATTGGCGTTTTCTCCCATTTACAGTAACACCCACGCCTTCATAAAAGTTGCGTTTTGAATGAACAAGAAAATTCAGGTTTCATCAACTTTGGCAAGTCTTTATTTTCAACGCTTGTCTGACTGGGGAGACATTGTGCATGTGGGCGTGAGGGCTCAATTTGATTTATGCTTGCTTGAATGCAAGCATTGTCGAGTATGGCAACTGAAATGTGCACACACAAGTTAGATGTGTGTAATGATACTAGTTATTAAAGTATAAGCTAATTTCATGAATTTATTTTTATGCCAGCAAAGATCGATACTGTGCTTTTATGTTGACATAATCAAATGCAACATAATTTGCGTTTTTTGAATTATCAGCAGGCTAAGTAATAATTTATTGCGCTTGTTGGTGTATAGAAGAAAGAAGAAGCAGGAGCATTACAAGTGCACAGCGTTTGCTAATGTTTGTGGGTTGTAAATGGTTATTATACCACACACTTACAACAATAATGTGGGAATTCCTTGAGTAGGGTCTCTTCTATATTAAACATAGATTGAAAATCAAATAAATTAGTGTTGGCAACAGACAAATTGCAACCAGAAAGTAAAGCAGTCTACGGCACTCTAAAAGAAGGTTTGATATGTAAAAGACGAAACCTTCTAGGTTCCAGATAAATATTTTATGGTTTAATACGAAACCTTTACAGTTTCATTTCAACCCTGAATGGTTTCGTAGCTTATGCGAAACTTCAAAGGGTTCGGTAGAATAGTTATTTTTTCTTAGGGAGGGCGTGGGTATCGATGTGGCTAGGACAACGGGGTAATATCGATTCCGTCTATCCGGGATACGGTGACAATTCACACTATCCAGAAGATACGAGTTCGTTCCGTCGAAAAATTCAACATATATACGATGGATGTAATACAACAGCGATGAGTGAATGCTGGCAAAGAATTTCATTCGATTTCAAAGAGTTTTCAATGACTTTTTATCATGTATTTCTACCATGAGCCCATTGTTTTATAAAGTGAAATGGATTGAATGTACGAAAAATAACAATTCTGTTTGCACAGTGCCATCTAAATCTACTTCTTTAACGTTCATTCGATCTGTGCAAAATCTTTCACCGAGCCAATAGTTATATAGCTCATCCCACATAATTAAAGACTTAACTTATGTTCAATTAAAATTGTTTGACTTTGGTCACTTTCATATATGTATAGGAAACTAATTTAAAGCATGACGGTACAAAATTTTTGAAAAGATATCGTTCCATTTTTTAGGTGTCTGAATGTTTTGAGAACATAATTGCGAAAAGCTACTCTGTTTGTGATTATGTCTACATACATTTCTCAACAACAATGCATTCATTTAAATCAAAATGTTTAACATATATACATTTCAAGTTGATATACTTGTTGTATAAAAATAAGGTCAGATGACTCAAATATAAATAAGTTCATCCTTACTGTCAGGTAAACAATGGAATGGTCTTTCTTAGATTTTGTGGATACATATATCTCGTAACTCGATCATGTTACAGAGCTGAGATTTTACTCATAAAAAAATCTTGTTGATTACTTTCTTTAGCAGATATTTTGACTCTCTACATAGTTTGTATGACCCATAAAACTGTTTATAAGAATCAGGATTTTGATCAAAGACATGGTTTTGCAAACGTCTGATCTCCTAAGATATTCGATCAGTAGATGTCTCGTTAATATAGTTTTGAAAGGAGCTTCGAATGAAATGAAATGATTCTGCTCCTTTCTATTTCATCCGATGATATGAGGCAATTTACATATCCCATGGAATTTGTTTCTTCTTTAATAAAAAATTCTGATTTTTTTCCCATTGAGATATTTCTCTGTAAAACAAAAAGCTGTCATACTCAATCTTTTAAGGGATCTATATCTCGGTACCATTTTCTGAACCATTTATGAGCTCTACAACAGTAGCAGCAAGTAACAGGAATTTCACGTGGAACCCACGTTCGTTTGTCATCAGAATCTCCATGCTTAAAGGTATCGCTGCAGGTGGACTTTGCAACGCCCATGGAAAACCGCATTCTTGGATTATTGACTCCCAGTGGATTCTGTTGGATCCTGGTAGATCATGTAGCAGCCAAGCGCAACCACCCAGATCCGGAAGAAGCCGTTAGGACCATGGCAAAGCTGATATGCTCAATCAGAATCCACTTTTACCATGATCGAAACGTGTACTTCACTAGCCGACGCAAAACTGGCAAGACTCAAAGAAAATCTCCATAGTCAACCTGGCCATTTCAACTATTTATTTTTATTCAATTCTAATTCAACATACAAACTATTTTCTGGTCAGCTTGAATCTAGAACGAGAAAGATCGATAGAAATATGGATGTATACACTCGAATTAGATTTATTAAAAATCTCTTTTATGATACGAACCTAGAACAAGAAAAACTCAGTAATAATTTGTTTATCGAAATAATTTTGAGTTTATGAATTTTAACAAAACAATTCTTTGTATCTAACACAAAGGAAAATAATATGCATGTGATCGAACTATTTATAGGTATAAAGCTAATGTAAATCTTGTTGACTTGCTCGCTTAAAATCTTCATAAAATAATATCATTACCACAACATGAACGACAGGTCTAATGGCACGCATGCTTGGTATCACTTGGGAATGCTCCCCCGTCAGAAAATTTAATAATACAAAATGCAGTTTTATAATTTTATTGCTACTCCGCGTGTAGGAAAATAAAATATGACTGACATGTATAAATACTTGATAAACGGGTAGATACTACATATACCAATGTACAGAAGAAAAGAAGTTCCTGGCAAAGAAGAAGAAAATTTGTAGAATATAATATAGATGTTCAGCGAGTTCTCTAAACAGAATTTAACAACAAGTGATAAATAATGATCAGATAAGATTCAGCTGAGAGTCGAGCGAGTCATGCCGACGAGTGCTACTTGTTTCTTATCTCTTTGCAATCTGATATCTTTTATTAAAAATAAAGACACGTCATAAGATGCAGTGCGAAAAGCTCTACAATTTACAAGGTAATGCTGATTTAAATTATGTACTTCTTATTTCATGTATAAAATAACCGGTTATTTATAAATTGTAGAGTTTTTCATGTCGCATCTTGTGACATATTTTTTTTAATGCAGCGTTAAAATTGAAATACAAAGAGTAATCATTAATCTACCTCACACCATAGTAAATTTTTACACAAAAGTAGTTCTTATCGAAATTTTATTATTATAATGTTAGTTTAAAAGTAATCAAATAGCACCGCAGCAACATAAAGCATTGTTTTCTCTATGACTACCTGAAAAAAGAAAAATTTTCATAAAGCTTTCTATCCGAACATGAGACAGTGACGTGACTACTTATCCTATGCTAATTACATGACACACGACGCTTTGATCGCTGAGGATGCAATTAAATCTTCATAAATCTACTTACCGTACCTGAACAACTTCTAGTCATGCTCTGAACCTACAATTTCTTACAAATCTGATATATTACTTAAAATTACTATATTTCAATTATTTTCCTTTTAAATGCATTTATGTAAATATGATTGAAATTAATTCAAATGTAATAATAAATTTCGAACATATTCTGGTTTTTCGGGGTTTGAATGTGTCAATATAAAAGAAGAACTGTACCCACACCCAATGCGACCTTTCATGATGCTATCAAGTTGAATCCTTTGTCTCCAGACAATGAAAGAATTTGAGCAGAACTGTAATAAGATCTATCATTTGCCGGAGATCGGCCCTTCGTAGTACCAAAGGAAAATCTTTTCTTTGACGTAGGCAATATAGTTGAATACAGCTACTGCATGTGTTAAGCATTTGTCGGTGGATCTCAGATGTTATAATCGACTTCAAATGTTTTTTTCATGATGAGGAATCCATTCGAATATGGACTTCGTATAAGCAATATCAATTTTTCTTTCCTTACGTTTTGCTGATTGATCAGATGCATTAATTCTTCTGCTTTTCTATGCTTTGTTTCTTTTTCTTTCGATACATTTGTGCGGACACATATTTGTTTTCGGGGTCAATTGTTACAGGCTTCACCTTATCAGTACTTCTTTTTTCTTCTTTTCTCTATTTCTTGGATTGTATCATCCTTTGTTACTGCAATATATGTTCTCTCTTCTGGGGTGATTACTTCGATCGCTTTTTGTTGTGTTTGGCCTAGCGTTATACTTTAGATGTGTGAAAGCGTAAATATACGTATTTTCTTCCTCTCTTTTGCGCGTTTCAGTTGTAGCATGTTTTCTGATATTGAAATAAACAGGTTATCTAGGCACATTCCTCTAATAATTTGCATAAGATTTTTCTTAGCCCCTCGTTACTTTCTTTTTTTTCCAGTACATATCATTTAAGTCAAGAACAGTGTGACAGCATGGAAAGAGAAGAGTGCCACACCAATCTCAATGAATATCAACTTAAAGACGAGAAACTTAATGCAGTATTACCGACAACATTTGATCGATTACCAACATTATCCGAAATTAAAGTCAAATTGCCTGACTACTGCTTTCGTCCGTCTTTTCGCAAGTCGATAACATATGTCATAAAAGACATTTTCTTTGTTATTTTTGCTGCTGTTCTGATGTACAAAATAGAGCATATGTTTCAATATGGGATTTTAATATGGCCTGTCTACTGGTATATCCAAGGTAAGATTCAAAACGAAAGTCTTATTTGTTATTCTTTTTATTTAGGCACTATATACATGGCATTTTTCGTTCTTGGGCATGATTGTGGTCATGAGAGTTTCAGCGTTTATCCATTACTGAATGATACTATCGGTGAGTTGTGGAAAGAGTGAAATAACATGGATTCAATATGAATGACTCTTGTTTAGGCACTTTACTGCACACATGGATATTGATACCGTACTATCCGTAGAAGGTAATGTTTTAACTATTATTTTGTCAAGAGGAATTCTGTTTTTCCTGTAATGTTCTCATGAAAGTGATTCAGCAGTAGACAATAGGACCCATCGATGAGGAAATTGTTCCACACAAATAAACTCGGTTATATGATGGAACAATCTTTCGATTCCTCCTACAGAGGATAGATATTCTTCATAGGTTTCCCGTTACATATTTTCGATGTCTACGGTAGAGAGTGTACGTATTTAAGGGTGAAGCTTCATGTTCGGATATTTTGTCCTCGCTGAAGCATTTCTGCTTGAATGGGAATGAGTTTTTGATTTTGTGGGATATCGTCGAGCCCTCTCTTTTAAGTGTTTTGAACGAAGGAGCTGGATCATCATACATAGAATACAGTTCATTATGAATAACTTTTGTTCGGAATTAAGCACGGTACGCACTTTTTTAATATAAAATCGAAAGTTTTCTTTATTCATTTAAAACCAATGAGTAGTGTTAAACTTTAACCTTTGCCAAGTGGTTTATTAACTCAGAGTGATAGCGGGCTCAATATGCGCAAAACTGAACTCCCTGTCTAAAGTGACCGGTACATATATATACATGAACTCTGCTATCCAAGAACATTCTAGACAATCATGAATCAGATAAAAGGAGAGAGAGAGAGAGTACTATAGAACAGAAAAAAGAAAATGCATTTGGATAACTTGAATGTATAGAGCGCTAGGCATTAAAAAAGATGAGAAGAAAAAAAAGAAAGTAAAGTAAAGAGGAAGAACAAAGAAAAAACGAAAAACACAATAAACATAGATGAAAATAAAATTTAAATAAGCCTATTATAAGAAAATAAGGTACCTGAACCACTACTTTTGGATTGCCCTAAGTAGTCTTTTTTTGGGTACAAGCTACTCTAATTTTATAAAGACCTAAGTTCAAAACTGGGAGAAAAGTGGTCTCCCTCGATAATTGAATAGGAGGAAAAGCGATTGCGACGAGAAAGGAAATTAATACCTTTTTTATATTACATTTTAATTGAAAATTAGGTTCATTTGTATGATACAAGGTAATATGACGAAAATAGTCAGGAAACTTATTAAACGATCGATTGGTCGCGCAAATCTTCCCTAGTAGACACAATTAGATCACTGAATAAGTCGATCTTAGAAAATAAGAAAATCATTTGCATAAATATTACATAATATACTATACGGCATGATTGAAAAAAAGCTTGAAAGCAATACTGAAATTCAATCTATTCAAAAGCAGTTCATCAGGAGATAGTAATTGACAAACGGCTCTTACGTTATGATTAAAGAAGTAGACAAAAATCAAAAAAACACTTTTAGCTGCCTTTAGAGAAATAAAGCTCAGTCTTATCTTTGTTTTTTTTTTGCTAGATCACTCACAAGAACCATCACAAAAATACAGGCAATATTGACAAGGATGAAGCGTACTACCCATTACAGATTGAACCGTATAAACACGCATGGATAGAAGATAACCTTGTTTATGCACCCGGTCCTGCTTGGTTCCACTATTTAATCTTTGGTTATGGCCCGAGAAAAATCAATCATTTCAATCCGGTATGTATTTACTACATGTAGTTCTTTGTATGACAAAGATTATTTAAGTTTGAAGCTACCTTCGACAAACACTTTATCGGCGTCCGTCTCTCAATCAGTGCTTATTTAGGAATGGTATGATAAACAATTTAGTTTCTTTTTCTTGCATATTATTTTTCTAGTGCTATTTGATGTATCTCTTTGTAATTCATGTCAGTATCATGAGTTTAATTTGTTATCATATTATACCGGTGTTCATCTTTGCATGTTATTTCGTCATCGTTACCTTCTTACATCATATAGAAATGTAAATTACGCTGTTCGTTTGTTTGAAAAATACTTTACGAGTTGTAATTAATTTAGCGATGTTCCATGGTTTGCTGATTCGGAATGGGCTTATGTCAAGGGACAATTGTCAACTGTTGATCGTCATTATGGTCATGTTCATTCATTAATTCATTCCATTGGTACACATCAAATTCATCATCTTTTCGCCAAAATACCTCACTATCATTTGGGTACGCTTACTTTTCCATATTCAATCATTCTATAATCCTTCCATCTTGTAGAAACTGCGACAGTGCATTTTCGAAAAGCATTTCCTGGTCTTGTTCGTGTTAAACACAACGCAATTTTGCCATCGTTCATCCGTATGTTCAAACTGTTTCTTCGACAAAGAACTATTGGACAAGATGTATGTATATTTGCATACGGCAACGATGAAGATAAGAACAGTAAAAAGAATGAAAAAGATTACCAAAAATAAGGTAATATCTGATCTTCATTTGTTTTGCTTTGTTCCACTGAAATAAAATGTGCCGTATTTATGTATCACTCATCAATTCTTAAACAGATCGGCGCATTTCAAGGGTGTGGGTGCCGATTTAAATGTAAGATCTACTCCCACATCCAGCACCTACTCTTCACACTCGCGTCCTCAAGATGATACTATTGTAAATACGAATGATGCTATTGACGTTAGTGATGTTGCCTTGGATACTAATATTGTGATTGATGGTGAGTTCAGTATTGATTTGGATTTAACTGCTATCTATGTTTAATATATTTGGGTTGATATTAATTTTGATGTGAATACTGAATATTTGAATTTGAAGTGGAATAGTGTGAAGGGTGCTATTTCTATTCATGGTAGTAGGGATAATAGTGCAGCTGATACTATAATACAGAAGAAGAATATAATGATAATGTCGAAGTTAGTAATAAGTATATTTATGTTACTGATTAGGAGTATATTCAGGTGTCAATGACAATGATATTGTATTGATTGAACGACGAAAATAATTTTATATATTGCCTAAATACGTATATCGAACTAACGAAATATGTAGTAATCGAAGATAGTACAAAGTTATTTAGAGAAGATCTAATTAAATGTAAGTTTTTATGAAAAAGAACTTGAAATCGCAAACGTCACTAATAACTGTCATTTTCTATTTGGTGATTTAAGAGAAATTGAATCAACAATGGCAATAATATTTTATTTTATTTTTTTATCTTCATATGTTCCAAGAGATTTACTATGCAAATATACAATTTGATATAAAAGCTCTAACAAAGAACAATGAAAAATATGGTTCAGCAAAAATCATCACTATTGCAATATACCAGTTTAACAATAAGCTGAGTAAAAGGGAAAAGAAAATATAGAATTTTTGAAAGCTAATATAGTATATAACAAACATGTACAATAAATAAATAAAGAATAAAACTTGCTTCATGTAAGCAATATATAAGTGAAGATAAAATAATTTGACTATACATATCGAATTTTCTTCGGTTACCCTTCGTTAGCTTCACAAAAAGATTTGGCGAAACAGTGTACAGGTAATATTATTTAAAAAAACACTCATCATTTTATATTTGTTGGCAAGGGTTTTTCGACTTTGAACCAGCATTGTCGTCTAATTGTTCATGAGGACGTTTTTGGTTGTGGAATGTCGATGAAGTTTATCATGTTGCATTTTCTGGCACCGATCAGTACCTATACAACAAAAAAATACTAACTAGTATCTTGAAACTCAAATATGTTGTTGAAGTTTTATATGAAACACTGAATTAGTTCCGTTTTTATTAACCAATTGTCATGCTTTTGTTTGATTCAAATGATTATAAAAATGTTCATTCCAAACTCAAAAGTCTTCGATTTATCTTCAATTAATTGGAAGATACTATAAGTTAATTTCTAAAAGATTGATTTCCATCGCGATTTACTGCCAAGAAACCTTTTACATCGTTGATTTTTCCTTCTCTGAATTGGTTATATTAATTGAATTCAAGCGATTCCGAATGTGCGAACAATAGTCTGATATTATACTATTCGAAAGCATATATCCAATATTTCTCTATACTTAAATTTGTTGAAGAGAAAAAAAAATAAGGTCCCACGAAGTTTATAACGTATCTTTATATAACGTGATTCTAAGAAGACAGTTAAGACGAAAATCAAGCTCAATTACGTGTATTTTATATTGCTGGTATCACAGATGGTCTGTTCGAACAAATAGCATCCTCAGCAATGACAAACGATGTAGATTCATTTGTTGTTGGAAAACGTTTGATATATTATTCCAGATACTCAATATTACCAGCAGAAGTTTTCTTAGTAAAAACTTTGGACTTGATAAAAAAGACTTTCTTGACACAATTTTACAACCACACAGTCACGTGATGTTCGATATTGTTGGGGATCGTGTGTTAGATCACTTTTACTAAATACTAAGCCATCATAAAGTTTCGAGGTCGTGTTGGTTTATCAGTTAATGTTTCAAATACATTTTGTGCTTGATTTGAACATGTATTAGATGAGTCATGAGGTAATACAACCGCATATTTATCCAACAAAACAGTTTCACTAGTCCAATTAATAAATAAAACAAGCATAACATGTATATCATTTATTCAAGAATATATATATACATTACTTTTAAAATTTCTCTAGATATTTCTTTAAGTTAAAACATACATTAGTATTGGATTTTAACTGTTCCGATGTTGTTGGCAACATAGGATCGATCGGATTTTGTACATTGTTCAGTGTTGGTCGTTCAATAGGCAAAGGCATTAGACAGGGTTAAGGGTGTGAGTGTTACCTTTATTCCCACCCACACCTTCAAGCGATACAACGGGTGAGGGAGCGGATCCCTAATCTACTGTCCCCTGAGAAGTCCCCGGGAAATCACTGGGAGCTCTTTCAAAAATACCTAGTGACTCCCCGAACTGTACAGAATAGGGAGAAAAGAAAGAACTCGTTCAGGAATGCGCGAGGGATTTACGGGAGAGCACCGAAATGTATTCAGCGTTTTGTTTATCGCATATGAAAGTATATAAGAATTGGTTCAGTTAGATGAAATAATTGAATTACTTCCTAACATAAATTTTTTTCGAGTGATAAATATCGTTTAGGCTATTACGTAAAATTTCTCAGAGATAAATCATTTTTTTGGCCTGAGTTATTATTTGATTTCTTAGACTCGCTCAATGACGCGATGCCTGCTAAATGTCTTAGATGGCTACTTCTTCGGAAAAAGCAGATGTTTTGAAGAAAATGAATAACTATGATTACTGATTCTAATTCAACGAAAAATTGAATATTTGTGGAAAAAAGTAGATGGATCATTTTTAATGATTATCTGGTATTTAGGAATTGTCCAACAATTTTACAGGGACTCTCTGGGGATTTCTAGGGAGAGAGTTGAATGGGGATCCTGGTGGAATCTACAGCATCTGACGGATCCTAGAATTCATGAGAAGTCGCTTTCCCCCTTGAACACAATTGGTTTAACTGATTTTCGATCAGTTCGTATTTGAAAACTCTCATCAATAAATTGTTGTTTTCTGCAGTTCATAACATGTCGATGCGTAGAAGATTTTTCATAGGCTGGTCTCAATTTTTCTAATCTATCGAAGTTTTCCTGTGCATAAATGACAACATCAATAATAAAATTAGCCTGGTTATCATGAGGTTCACATGAATAACCCTTGCCTAGAAAAGTAATTTAATAGATTTTTCACTGTCCATGATAAGACACCTCGTCATCATACAACAGGATTATTGTGTCGAAAAGCTTAAATATCGAGTAACGTGGTTGATGTATTGAAAAAATAATAGCATCTTGAGTATTCCTATTTATAAATGATATATAGGGTATTTTTTGAGAAAAACAATTTAAAACTCCAGAATTTCAAGATCTGAAAGAAAACTCTTTGTAGTGTTTTCCTATTGAGAGATCAGAGTTGTGTCAATAATTTCAGCATGGTACACATCTGTTGTTGACTCATGAAGGAAAAATATTGTTAGTGCTAAAACGAGCTCCATGCCAGTTCATGGTCGTCTTCGTTCACCAAGAGAGACACCTTTATATTGGATTATACAAGTAACTATGTTTTGCGTTGAACGGAGACACTTTAGATTTATTTCAGTGAGCACTTGTATTTGGAAAGACAAGGCAAGAATACAAGGGGAAACTACTAGTTGTGAGTTTGTGACTTAAAATGTGTTTGTGTGATTTATTTTGAGTTTCAGCTCAGTTAAATCAGTAGTTTTTCGCGTGTATGAATATCACAGTTTGATTACCTACGTTTTATATCTTAGGGGGAATCGTGCTCTTAGGAATATGCTGATTATAATGTTTATAATATAGATTTATTTTGAAAGAAACAATAGGTTGAAAAGCATTACACCTAATTTCACTTTTACATTCGAAAATTTGATATACCATTGATGATAAATAAAATTTAACGAAACTATTTGAAGAAAATAATTCTGAAATTCTAAACTAATGACGTTGAACTTTGTTCTGAAGTACATTTTATAGTTGTGTTTATACAGTTCGCATTTTGAATAATAATATTGTGATTTATCAAATAGGTTTTTCTCATGAATGCATGATCGACACAAATCAATTCAACCTTATGATAGATACCATCATGAAGGCAACAAGGGAAAAATTCTTTGAAGTCTGGCATCGTAGTCGGCGGATATTTTTCAAAAAATCCTATAATAGACTATATTTTGAGCTTTTCCTATATTCTTATATTTTTCGAAAATTTGAAGATTCTTCTGAAAAAATCAGGTATATATTACAGGAGAAACTAAAATTTATGAAAATTTGCAATTTTATCAGAAAAATCAGGAAAACTTGTAATTTCAACATCGACATTTTAATTTTTGCCGAGTTTTAACTTGTCCTGCGACATTCTACAAATAAGCGGCATAATATGTTGTTTTATATTGTTAGTAGCGTTCAGAACATCACACAAATGTGGGCGACAATATATATATATATGTATCGGATGATGATTACTTTCTTTTGTTTCATTGAGATAATTCATATGCACTGCGTTTATTGTCTTTCTATATATTTTGAAAGATAGTCTCATAAGATGGGCGTGTGAATCTACTTTTGGGAAATATAGTCAACGATTACATTCTTTCTTTATTGTTCTGGTGGATGTCAAGTGTTATTGAAAAATAAATCAACATTTTTTTACTCGATTTCACTGATTTAATTGATCGTCTTTATATATTACTGCTAAAATACACTAAGTTCAATCAAGACTGGCTGAGAAAAATAAATGCTGAAGGTGTTTATGTAAATAAATGGTTGAACAAGGGTAGAAGATAACAATGTTTAAATGTATTGTATACAAACTAGTTATAGTATAGTATTGGTAAAAAATATCGTTTGTTTTCTTTTGACTATAAATGAGTTTTTTTAATGATTTTTATTCGATTTAATTTTATATCATTTACATGACATGTATGTGTAAAATAGTCGAAAATAGATCAAACACAAGTTTATTTTTGTTATTTCTGTAGAAACTGCTACCACACATTTTTTACAGTTAAATGATATTTTTATTTAAATTCGCCTATATATGTTAAAAAACATTATCATCTACACTCTAAAAAAATCGATACTTTACTGAACCCCTAAAAATGGTTCCGGAGATTTCGAAAAGCGTCGAAAGGTGTCGAAAGTCTCAATAAAAGGATAAAAATATCTACGAAACCTTTAAAGGTTCTTACGGTATATTGAAGATAAGACCCTTTTCCTGCGAAACCTATTTTTAAGTTTCATAGCGCAAAAAATAGTTTCGTAGGTGATATACGAAACCATCAGAGTTTCGTATTAAACTCTACGAAACCATGAGTGTTTAGCACGAAGCCATTTGGTTTTAATATGAAACTCTAAAAGTTTGGTATTTCACCTACGAAACTATTTTTTGCGCTACGAAACTTAAAAATAGGTTTCGTAGGAAAAGGTTCTTATCCTCAATACACTGTAAGAAACTTTAAAGGTTTCTTAGATTTTTTATCACTTTTTCAAGACTTTTGATACCTTTGGATGCTTTTAAAAATCTCAGAAACCTTTTTTGGGGGTTCGGTAAAGAGCCGATTTTTTTTAGAGTATAGACTGCATGATGTTGATCCGAGGTAGTTAACAAAGTTGAAGGAGAGATGACCATGTTATTTGCAGCCTAGTACTGGCCACTAATCTACATATTGGGGTCCCGAAAATGATCTTCAACGGAAATTGTAGGAGGATGTCCTGTCGGTTTCCGTTCGTAATCCAATAGGATCCGGTATTGGTCGATAGTCTGGTCAAATCTCCTGGAAATGCAATATCGCCAGCTCTGTTTTTGAGCTATTCGATAGAGTTCCACGCTTCAGGAATTCAATCATAAAAAGCGTTTAATCAAATTAATGTTGCTGTACAATGGATAAAAACTTACCTACGCGATGAGATAATAAAACCCTTTTTGCGTATTGTTTATAGACATATCCTGTACGATATATCAACTATCAATTTCAGGAGTTATTTAAACAGCTCTGGCGTCAGTGAAGTCATCTTCGATCTGCCAGATAACTATTGATGAAAACGAATAAAGCATCACAGGGAGCAAGCGTCTCATAAGGCCAAGAGCTACGAGAATTGCTTAAAAAACGAAAGAGATCTAATATACTAATGCACTTGATCCATTAGTATCATTGCAGCAAACACTACAGCCAGTCAAATAGATAGAACAACATTCAATCATTGTCTATTTTACATATAGGAAACTATTGTGTCACTATCAGTCGAATATTCATGACATTTAGCAAGCTAACTTTAGTAAAACGCCGATTATTTTCAACAAACTAATATTCGACACAAGAAATAGCAATAGAAAAACTAGAGAATTAGTTCGACGAGCACTATAGCAGCCAAGAGCTACTGTACGAAGTTCCAACAAGAAACAACGAAAGTCGCACATAAGCCAAAAATAACAGCGATAACAACACAAAGACATAAAAGATTCCATTTTAAATATCGTTAGCAATTTTTCGTATCATAAACAAGTGTGAAATAAAATCACATAGTTTGTTAACCGCCATACTGTTATTCTACCCGAAACATAAGTCGAAAAGACATCTCGAAATGAAAGTAAACTAAATCACACATTTAACCAAAATGAACCGACACATGTCTCCCATAATATCTCAAAACACTAACCCAGACTATTCTATTTCACTGACGATTATTTATTCATATGAACTACTCTAGAAGAGTTAAAGTCAACTGAAGAGACTCTTGAGCAAGATCGAGATGCATCTTGACTAGCTGAGCTCACGTCACCCTAACTCCAGTCGAATATTTTTTCAGGCATTTGGCTTGACTTGAGCTCACGATCGAGAAGTTCAATAATGTTATGTAACTTACTTGTTTAAGAAAATCAATAAGAATAAAAAAAGTGTTCTTTTATTTTTATCAAGTCATTAGAAAAAATTGAGTAGTGATTGATATTTTTTAGAATACCTAAAATAGAAAAATAAAATAAGTTATTTTACCACTGTATTGCTGCTATCCAATGATTAACTATTATCATATAGAATTCAGTATAGCTATGTTAAACTGATTCCTATAAGTATTTTTCTGAAATAACCAAATGAAAAAAGGATTCATAATCATAAGTATAGTCGAAGGCAATGATACAGTTGTATTTCATTGTTATTGTCTTTTGTGATTATATAGTTAACCAGAAAAAAGACTACCCGAGTTATCGAAAAGCTTTTTCATCTATGATTTGATGGTTCGATAGTGCATAGTTAGAAGTGATATGACCATTCTTGGTTCTTACCTAAGGTGGAAATGGAGATCTGATCAAGATATCGATATTTTATTAGAATGTGTTTATTGAATAGTAACTTCCTCATAAAATTAAAGCTTTGAATTTTGATATGAGACTTAACTCATATAAAAGTCTCAATCAAAACAGTTTTCTCGTGAGCGAATTCTCATATTAAAGCTTAAGGTTCTGATCTGATGTGTAACATGCAGTCCTGGAAGCAAATTCTAGTTAAAATTTTGTACCTCCGCCCGATTTTCATTCCCACATGCATCGAGTTTGACTATATTACTTGCAGTTATGCCCTATTGAACCAACGCATCGGTGACTGGAAAAATCTTTGAACAGCTCGAGTGGTTCCCACGTAAGACTTACCGTATTTGTTGTTGTACTATTTACTCGTAGCCGTTTTCGATAACGTGCAACAAAAATTGCAACAAGCAACAGCATTAGGACTAACATCAATGTTTTTGCAATTGGTGTATTGATAATAAGTACTTATAGGAGTATCAACTGTATTAGTAGAAACACCATTGTCACCAGCACTAGTACCATTGTTGTAACTAAAGTCGGGACAATTACAACCATGAACAGCATTGGTACCGCTATCAAATTGAATACGGTAGTTGTTACCAATCAGGACAGTCAAAGAATTACAGCCATCATTATTACCACGACTACAGCCAGGAATATAACAGCGTCGAGGAAAAATACCATCAGTTCCATTGTAGCAACTACAACCGGGTGGTAGATTTGATTTAGCATCGTTAAATGTTATTATAATCATTAATAAATAGCAAGTTATTAATTTTTCCGAAAATAACATTTTATTCAAACTGTTAATTATCTAAAACAAGTAGAACTTAACATTTCGAAGTTTGGCTGACTTTGAAAATTGGTTTTTAGCTGCAATCGTTCATCCTCACCCATGGTTCGCTCCTCTTTTCCAAAATCCTAGACCCTACACTGAGACTCTTCTTAAAAGATCCCTGTGAAAAAATCATGTATGTATTACTCTAAAATTCAATTCAGCTATTCTAGATTTCAACCATAAAATTGGCGCACGATTTCCTATTAAATTTCAATTCTACTATAGGAAAGCTGTTAGCGCAATCCCTTCGGGATTAAAAATGTGAAACACGATGTAAGTGTTAATTCTGACCAGAAAAACAAATTATTATATATATTTCTGAACTTTTTCTTTCATTATACTTTAATGTACCACGTACAAGTGAAAAATGCAAGTAGGTCATAAATTTACTGATATTGTGGCATTGTGTTCCTTGACTGTACGAAGACGTCCACTACTATTCATCAAAGTATATCATAACTGCTCCTCTCTATCCTCCCTAAATTCGCTAACCCACATGGGATGGTTCCAATGCCTGTCTGTTAGGATCTGTTACAGGTAATTAACTAATTATACCGTAATTAGATAATTCATTAATTAAAATATATGTGGAAGGAATCCTACTGTGTACCCTTAACACCTCAACATTCCTTTCTGCTCGACTTCCACAAAGGTCCTCTGTAACGGTCTATGATGGATAAATCACCTGACTGTAACGATCTGCGATGGGGAAAATTTACACATCACAGATCGTTACCAATAGGGAATTTACCCATCACAGACCGTTACCGACAGATGATTACCTGTCGGTAATGGTCTGTGAGGGGCGGGGAGGGGGGGATGGGTGCAAAATTTCTACCCTAAACACTTCAACACTCCTTTCAGGTCGTGTTTCACAAAAAGAATGAGAATATACTTCCAATTGAAATTAGGAAACTAAGAGGGCTACCAAGTCGCTTCGTTCATTCTTCCTGATCTTTAACATAAGCTATAAATGTAGGCTTTATAACTGCTCAATGAGCAGTGCTCATTAAATAAAAGATGTAGCGAAAGTTCCTAAAGCGACGTAATCAAAATTTAATTGGATGTCTAAAAGATCTAGATATTTATACATAGAATTGTTTTGATCTCTTCAACGTAATAATTTCTTTTAGTCCTTTCCAGGGAATGGTGTTTGGGTTAGTAACTAGTCTACTGGTCGCCTTTTCAGAATATAATCACTCTTTCGGTATTCATGGCAAAAGATGTTGCTTTTTCAAGATATCTTAGCTCTCCAACTAAATTAAGATACGGAATCGATTTTTTTTCAAAAGTGAATTAAAAAAATAAAAGATCATAGACTCGAAATGGTTTTTCAAGACATGTTATGGTAGCAGGATTTAAGTTAAGATACTTTGAAGAATCCTGGGTGACAGAGCTCCAGTGAGAGTGATGGTTCGGCTGGACATAATATGGATATAACGAGCGTATAACTCAATACTAGAAAAACTTCGATCGTCATAAACTTTCAAGTTTTTCACTGGAAGTAACGATAAACTACAAAGTAGTATAAATGACGATGATTTCGAGATTAAAGGTAACACTTACTTTTTATTTAGATTTAAAGTCTTTAAATAAAAAATTACTTATTATTTTTTTTCTATACAAAAGCAAATAACATTAATATTTTGTAACGGATTCTACAGCGATAGAAGTAATATGGTAAACGGAATATAAATTTTCTTTTTAAGGTACCTCAAGTGTGGGAATCCTTCTTTGTGCTATCTCTCTCTTCTACTGAGGGTCGTTTCATCACCCATGTCGTCGATAACGGTGACGTAACGATGCTGTAGCGCACTATCGCGATCGTAGTGTGACCCCTTTTAGCGTGCGCTATGATCGTGATAACGCGCTAATTTGAATATAGCACCATTACTACGTACTATAGCATCAATAGCGAATTTTAAGCGAAAACTACTGCGATGATAATGATACTTTTTGGCGCTATCACAACGCTACAAGCGCTATTTTAAAATAGCGAAATTTAGCACCTTTTTATTGCTCGATAGTGTCACTAACTACCGTTATGACGCTATAGCGGCGTTATCACAAAAAAAGAACGACATGGGCATGTATCTATTTTCTCCTTATCTAATGTAAGGCTCTCTGTTATCAACAGTATTTATCTATAACAAAGACACTTAGGAGAGCGTCCGTGAGGGTGCGGGTGTGGGTGTGTGGGTGTGAGGGTGTGAGGGTGAGGGTGAGGGTGAGATAAATAACCACTATAAATTATTTCAAAATAAGTTATTTGGGTGAGGGTGGGTTGGTATGTAGAGAAAGACTACAACCACACACCCACACCCTGCGTTGAACGGAGACATTTTAGATTTATTTCAGTGAGCACTTACATTTGGAAAGACAAGACATGGATACAAGGGAAAACTACGATTTGTGAGTTTCGCTCACGTCAGTTAAATCAGTAGTTTTTCGCTTGTATGAATATCACAGTTTGATTATCTACGTTTTATATCTTAGGGGGAATCATGTTCTTAAGAAGATGTTGATTATAATCTTTACTATATGAATTTCCTTCGAAAGAAATAATAAGTTGAAATGCAATAAATCTAATTTTGATTATAGATTTAGATTCGATATATCACTGACTATAAGTAAAATTGGATGAGCTTATTTGAAGAAAATAATTTTGAAATTTTAAACTAATGACGTTCGACTTTATTTCGAAGCATGTTTTTTGCTGGTAGTTCAACGGTTTCCATTCTGAAACGCGATTTGAATGATAATATAGTGATTTATATCAAATATGTGTTTATAATGAATGAATGATCGATACAATCATGAAGTTAGGGGGAAAAAATGCGTTGGATTTAAAAAAAAAGAAAAACAACAAGGCACCACGCATATGGAAACGAACATAAATCATCCAATAGAAAAAATGAATATTGCTTCTAGCTCACATAAATATTTTTATGAGTGAATCATATTGTGAATCATATTGCATCATTTATGACTGTTGCATAGTATAATATAAATTCTTTATGTTGATGTTAACTTTGAAATATATCGAAAGATAACATTCTTATCACCATTGGTTTTACAACAATGTTCTTTATTATTATTATGAAATCAATCATAGAAAAATTTTCGAAATCACTGCACTAATACTTGGATTAATCAATTTTCAAACAAGTTTTAGTTGAAAAAATATAAATGGTAAGAAAAATAGAATTTATTTCAATAACAGTTTAGAATAAACCTCATAGAATATTCATATTATACAAAGTGAGCAAACTTGAGTTCAAGCATATTTTGATAGATTTTTTTACATGCGTGCGAAAAATCTATTACAATGCAATAATAATTAGAATAGCCATACAGATGAAAGATAAATACTATATTCCAAATCAGATCTTTGTGTAATTTTTTCATGTTAAAATTATGCATTCGAACCAGTGGTTTCTTATTTTGCTTTTACGCTGTAAAACTAAGTCACGTGCCATAAAAAAGAACATTACTGCTAATGAGTCATAGTTCTTTTTGTATTCCGTATCATAAGTATAATGATTTTTTTCTATTGGTCGTCTTCTGAATAATAACTACCTAAATTTCAGTTGGTATTCTTAAGACGGTCAGCGATTAAAGCTACTGTATGAATAGCCTAAATTATAGACAAATAGAGAAAAGTATTACTGAAGATGCATCAGTTGATTCATAATAGTGTTATTATCTCTTTCTAGAAAGACAAACATAGGATGACCTCAAATCACTCATAAGATAAATCATCAGTATATAACTCTGATATACGCTGTTGAAATATCTACGAACAATGAAATCGATATTGCTTTATCGAGTGATTGAATAGCAATTTCTACATTTTGCTTCTTCTGAATGTAGAAGAATTTAACACTGTTATTGATTTACAAATCCGATTTTGGACATAAACGATAATAACTATGATATGTTTCGAAGATCTGATACAAAAATTTCATAAAAACACTATGAAATTTATATCTATTACCATAGTCACAGTAATATTTTCTTTTTTTTACAAATTCTTCAAAATCCAATCTTATTTTTTTAGGAGCCTATAGTGATCAACAAAATAAGTCCATATTTATCAACGTATCAAGTTATTTAACTGTTCGCACTCAAAAATAAATAAACCTAATGGTGTCTTTAAAATATGTTACTCGACAAGTGATAGTCATCCTTCAATATGGACAACTGACAACACACATTGTATGAATGCAGGAATTCGTTGACTTTAAAATATGCCATTCAACTTGTATCTTTTTCTGGGCGTGCTCTACATGGAATAATATGTATACTTCGAAGTTGGCTTGGTTTTATCCAAGTAAATATGCATACCGAATAATAAGCATAAGGAAATATTCTGCTGATAAAACCAGTTGGGACACTTGAGAAAAAGTAAAAGTTGGATATTTGAGAAATTAACTATACTGAAATCAACCGTGGTAAACACATGAAGAATTTAAGAGATGTTACTATTTCGAGATAATCGAAAATCATTCATTAACTAATTTTTACGATTTGCTTGCTTTGATTTGTAGAATTTTATTCAATATTTTTCAGTTTATTAAGCGTTGTCGTTTTGATTCATATTCTATATATAAAGCGAACAGCTCGCATATATTTTTGGATTAAAAATACAACAAAAGTGATGTTTTTACGTCAGAATATGGGTAATCATTTGAGAAACTGGTGAAAGAAAACTCATTAAAGTTCTCTTGTTTAAGGAGAATATTAATCGGAGTCAGAAAGAATGCGATTTAGTGAACATTTGAGAGTGAATAAAGATACAGATGAATGAATTGCAGGTACTAGTAATAATTTATCGAAAGGACATTATCAGACAATCAGTAGTAACAAAAAGCATTCGCTTTCTGTTTGGATAACTAAACTCGCTATAGCGAAAATGAATATTTTCTTTCAAACTTTAGTAAAACGCTTCAGAGACCTAGAAAATACGCAGAATACTTTATTTTCACTTAAAAATGGTTCGATGATGTTCTTATCAACAAATCAATGACTCACTAAGAAAATCTCAGGTCAAATATCATCGTACTTTATCAATAAAGAAATAAAATGTTTTGAAGTATATATATTGCATCTTTGCAAGCTATAAAAGACGATGCAGAGTCTAAGTAGTTTATCGTTTTGGTCCGAAATCTTTTGATCGATTTAAATGTAAGCATCCTCTTTTCAGTGACCCAACGCCTCAACTTTCAATTATTAGTGAGAAATTATTAAATCAAACGTTGATATTTTCCAGAGTTTCTTTTACTAAATAAATACCCAGGTCGAACATTACGACGACCTGATACGATCGTAAACGGCCGTAAACGACCGTAAATGGCAACGTATACTACCGTTTTGTAACGTTTCCGACCGTAAAGCGCCGTAATTTGACGTTTTGGCATGCACCGTATTACGGCCGTCATTTGCCCTGTCGTAAACGGTTACTAACGGCCGTAATGTGGTCGGATATTTCAGTATCCGACCGTATCCGATCGTTTATGGCACGATGCAAAACGACCGTAATACGGTGCATACCAAACGGTCGTAAATTATGGCTAAACGGCCGTGTACGACACAAGTTGATCGACCTGGGAAGACCCAATATCCTGGTCAACCTTGGAAGACTTCCGGGATTCATTTTTACCTAGAACCCATGGAAAAATACGTATTTTAATGGAATACCGTTGATCTTCTATTGTGGGGTAGTATAGAAACACAAAATAAATCGAGTTGCGACTGTACAAACTGAGGGAGAAAACAGTGAACTTCAAGTCGTAAAGTACATCAAAGTATTACTCAAGTAGTCAGCATTAATAATAAGTAGTTAAAGTAAATTTTCAGTAAAAATACACTTCGAAGTGCATCACTTGAAGTAGTAGCTGCACGCTTCAAAGTCCGCTGCTTCGATCTTGATTAAAACAGAGATTAGATATGCCATGGAACGCAGATAACTTTGTTTCACTTCTTACATAATTACTTACGTATATTCAACTCTTGAGTTTGAAATGTTTCAGAAATAGTTTGATACCTTTTTTTTATCAATATTTCCCCTGTCGAACAATTAGATGGCATTATCTTGGAGATTAGAAGAAAATATACTACTACTTCATTTTTTTCTACGAGTCCGATGTATTTTGACTCTCAAATTTCTTTACATGTAAAGCATTCAAGATTGTCCTACAGCATTCGCTTAGTTCTCCAACTTTGCGTATTCATTTTATCGGTCAATTGTTTTTAGTGTTATTATCCGTGAAAGAGTTGTAGGGGATAGAATAGGGAATTTACAAAATTTCTAATAGATCTCTTCGGTTCATTGTCATTACCAACCTTTTCAATCTTGCTTTTACTCCTGACCATCTCTGAAACTGATTTAAAATGTAATCGTATATAAGCTTTTACATATTGGCGAAGTATATACATAATTTGACGGATTAATAAAGACTAGAATAAAACAGGACGTAGTATACAAAGTATATAAGATGATATTGGTCACATATGAAAACTCATGTGATAGTTCTGAATTTAAAAGAAGCTGCTAAAAAAATTTCGCAATATCTTCACAATTGTTGATCGGATGTCATGGATTTGTGAGATATGTTTAAAGAAAAAATACTAGATAGATGCATGCCTGTTTACTTGAATCGATTTCAGAAACTACGGTAAGATCATTAGATTAAGGCAGTTAGTGGATGCACAAGAGCATGCTTTCAAGAGATACGGACAACTAAAAGAAATTTTCTCGACTTTTACTTCACAATAGTGACAAAATCTTCATCATTGAGAGAATGACTTGCACCTTTTTCCACTTAAGCTAAGTCAATTTTATTTGTACTGAAATTCCTCACACATATTTCGTACCCCTAGTAGTATCTGCAGTGATATTTAATCATACTCTTCGTTGGACGTGGGTGTTGTGCTTCTGGTTGCGCTTTAATGAAATAATCGCACCTTAAACACTTATCTCTATTCTTGTTGTTATTCTTAAGAATTCAATAATAAGCATGTTTGAATCATACTCGAAATATGTATCAAAATACAATTCTCATACGAAGTTAGAAAATTACACCTGTTAAGTGGCATCTAAATGTAAAGTTACTTGTATGAAAGATTCCAATTTCTGCATGTAATAAATAACAAGATATTTTATCTAATATTTCCAGTTCTATGATGAAGCTTTTAAATTGGATCAATTTTGATAGTGTGCATCTTTTCCTATTTCTCTTGAAAAGACAATCGAGATTTTTTCCGAAACAAGGCTCGTTTACGTGTAAATGGTTAAAATCCATGAATAATCTTTTACGTCTCCTATATGGGGGTGCTTTATCATTTAAAATCAATGAATCCATCTGTATGCAGCACTATCAATATATTTTTTTTCTACGTTTCTTTTGAAGAAGAAATGTGCTTTATGACGCATTAAATAAAGGTTAACCCTTGAGGACATTTTAAATAATGACGCAATGTCCTCGAGGAGAAATGAAAAAATGAGTCAATTGACGTAAATTTGATAAAGAGAAACTCTACAAATGAATATGTGCAAAATATTCTTGACCTTCACAGTTGTTGCTTTATTTGCTACACTAAAAATTACTATATTTCAACATCAGAGAGAAATTGTTTCGTAATGATGACATCTTGTTTATTGATTTTTTTCNGAAGTTACACCGGTCGACGAAGTTATAACTTCGACAGAGAAATTTGTCGAAGTTATTTTTAATTCACTTATCAATAAATAATTTACCAAAATGAATATTCTGATGCTGAATGTATGATAAAAAATTAAGTTTTTTTCTAACAAATACTCTTTTATTTAACGATATCGCTAAATAAATGAGTATTTGTTAGAAAAAACTTAATTTTTTATCATACAGTCAGCATCAGAATATTCATTTTGGTAAATTATTTATTGATAAGTGAATTAAAAATAATTTCGTCGACCGGTGTAACTTCGATACGATATATATATGTATATATGCGCCATATTGAAGTTATATCAGCCGATAAAGCTGTAACTTCAACAGTAATTTTGATGAAGTTACAACCTCGCCGTGCAATATTGATGAAGCTATAAGTTCATCATATAAATGTGACGAACGTTATGACTTCGACGCTAACATCTATCGATATTATTTTACTATACTTATCAACAAATAGTTTATTGAATTCTATAGTTTAATGCTGAATACTAGGTCGAGAATTTTTTTTTATATCAGATATTATTCAGAAATAAACGCAATGTTTGAAAATCAGGGGTTCATATTTAATGTAAAGGGTTACTCTAAGGTAAACGAGAAAGAATTTTTTTTAGCATAGAAAGATATTTATTCCTCTGTTTATAAATAAAACTCAGTGACTTGAAAACTTCTTGTGAGTCAAAGCAATTACCTCTGATATGCATAACGATGAAGTGTTGCCATATTACCAAGGTAAAATCAATCAGATTAATTAATATTCAAACATATAACCAAACGTAGCTGAGCTAATGAGATTATAATTGAAATAACTTCGTCAACCTGAGTAACTCTGATATGAGATAAATAAGATCAAAATTTCACAGTATAATAAAATTGCAATTGTGTCATATATCTGTACGACTCAATTACAATATCGGCGTTGCGTTTTTTTTCTAACTGAACCAAATAACAGATATTCAGCAGAGCAGTTTTCTCGTAATAGTAGAAAAAAGTGTTCGCTTGAACAGCGTTACTCTACTGAAGTAACAAGTACATTTCAACACTTTTCTTTTGACGCAAAGCCTCTATTGTCAAATATCAATTGTCTACATATACACAAGTGAAAGAGAAAATTTCGAATAGTATTCAGAGTGAAAACACAGAAAAGGTCTCAAAATTCTATGTCGAAGCATTATTACTTCTCTTTCAATGCTTATCTACTCAGATTTTCGAATATATCTTTATTGACAAACAGAAATAATCAGATTACATAGAAACTAGTCATTGAAAAAGTAGCATTTAATCAAAACTGTGTTAATAAAGAATATTAGAATAGTAAGTATAGACATACAATTGATTCTTTTATGATCAATACATTTTAGTTGCAATAATTTCTACGCTGTTCTATTGATATCTTTTTTAAAAACATTATTTGTCTAAGAAAATAAAAAATAAATGTTTCATTGAATAAATATCAATGATATTTTTCTTTCCTTTTCGCTTAATCAGATTTGCTGCGTCGAAAAATTTTATTTAAATAGCTAGAAGATGTATCGTCAGATATTAAACAATGTCTAACTAATGAAGAATTCGATGCGCCCCTTTTAATGAAAAGAGCTACGATGCGAGATGAAGTGATATTCATAAGATTCTCAATACTATTTTTTGCTTAATTTTCTGATCATTTTCAAACGCCATTTTTCTCCGAAAATCATTTTTTCAATTAAAAACTATGATATTTATAGTTCTACTAATATTCTATGTTAATCCATTATACTTGAACACTAGTTGTATCTTTATTTTTAGGACTATTGAAATCGATGTCATTATGCAAAAAAAGTTAGAATAATTGTCAAGGTTTATTATCGTTTGAAGACAATGAATTTATATTCTTCGTACGCAAATATTATGATTAGTTTTGGGATGCACTACTCGAATTTGATGTATTCTGATTACTAATGGAATCGTTAATATGCTCAATTTGACAAGGGAAATTTTGTTGTCTATACAGGTAAATCACTTAGGATTCAGTGCGTATAAAAATGACAGAGAAGTTTTATTTCGATAGATTCTAAATACTGCTCTACCCATCGACTAATAAAGTTATTTACCCGCAATAGTAACTTTATATTTACAATTGGCTTCACGTATGTTCCTGGTGTTCCGAAGAATTTTTAATAGATCTCTGAGAATTCCGGAACAATTCGAGAAATCATTATTAGCAGTGTTCTAGCCTCGACAAGGCATGAGAGCGGCTCTGCTCGACAGAGAAAAATGAGTTGAATTAATCCAATCTCTAATGCTGGCATTCATTGCAGTCAGGTTAATCTTGATTCTGGAACTATTGCGATGAACACACATTGGAGATTATTCTGGAATTGAAGGGCATTGCATGAAGGATTATTATTTTTCAGCCCTATAAAATCATTCGAGTATTAGCATCGTAGTTCTGTTTGGCTGCTAACTATATATTTCAATCTGGTTATGCTTGTTAAGTTCACTCGCTTCTACGTTTCTGTGACAGTCAAAGCACAAGTTACATGTTTTATTCTCTACACGGCGAGGAAGATCAAGGAACGAAAAATACACTAACACTACGATGGTCTAGATCAATGTGAACAGAGGTTAATGAAGTTTTATACAATATGAACTAGACTTCTCTCGCTCCACTAGAGAATTATTCTCGAAGGAGCATGTGTACTATCGTAAATAAATGCGGCACTTAGATAATATGCAGATCATGCATTTGCATCGTAGATGTGCTTTAATACAATAAACTCTAGCATATATATTTCTTTTGATCTTACTGCAAATTCAAAGAGCATCGAAATAAGATTCTAGATTACTTCTAATGTATCATAAACATTTGAAAACTAAACGAACGATATATATAATTCAAAAGAAAGTTATTATGTCTAATCGTGTATAAACTATAGTTTAAAACAGAGATCAACTATTTAACTATTTTTTTCTATGAAAACAATAGATCATTTAATTCGTATGAGTGATTCTTTCTTGAATATGTATATTATCAAACGGTTGAATGAACTGCTCGAAATTTGTTATATTTTTATGAAAAATTGACGAAAACACGCAGAACACTTTCAATACATCGAGGATAATGACGAAAATATGAGTAAACAGTGGTGAGCGTAGATATCGTGGTCTGCTGTAAAACAAACGGATAGAACCCACTATCAAGTTCATTATCCTGATCAACTATTGTTTCTATACAATTATAAAAGTTATCTAATGCCTTGAATATTAATCGAGACTATCAGATCGATTGACTTATAAGTTATTTAAGTAGGCTATATTTCTATGTTCGGTTGTGAAGAACATACGATAGCTACTATCGCAGCGACTGACTCTTCTATGTCATGAGAATCAGTATTATCAGCGATGGTTCACCAATAGCGCACCGAATTTCTCATTTATTAGTGTACATTCGAATACAAATATCATATACATCAGAAAATTTGATAAAATAATGTTTGATTAGGTTTAAAAATGATGCTATCTGAGCTTCTCTGGAAAAAAATTGATTTGGAAAAGAATTTTTCCCATATTTGTCTTTCTTTTCTTTTAGATAGCTACTTTCTCCGAAAGTTAGCTATATAAATCATACGTTTCCGATTTAGTCGTTAATGCTGATTCTGTTTCTTCTCCCTATTTTTATTTTTCCAAGATACGCTTGGTATTTTCCAACAATGGATAGATTATTTGTTGTAACTGCATCCAACAGGATCGATATATTTCCAAACACAATGAAATTTACCAAAAGCTGAAGAAGAATACTTTTCAATAATATCATTCGAATGAAGATTGAAAGTATGATATTTTCCTTGACCAGTTGTTTTCTTTTGTGCAGCTTATGCAGATAAATCAATCTCGCTATAGAATTATACTAGCTAAATATCCAAGTACTTCAGTTATTCATTGCTTGTATTTATTAGTTTTAATTGAATTTTACCTCTAACAAGTAGTCCTTAGTTCGTCATGCGAAAACTAAAAATTTGATAAATAAAAGAACGTAGACCGATTGAAAATCGAATAGTAAATATTTCCGATACCCAAACAAACTGAATTCTTATGAGAAGGTATCAAATTGATAATCAGCTAAAATTAAATAGAAAGAAAACAAGTTAATTTTATTGATGATATTTTTAACATTCTCTA